>LAXH01000086.1:0-43808 GCA_001006505.1 Tilletia horrida | reverse complement strand
GTTGAAGAAGGGTCAAAGTCAGGTTGGGGTGTGTGTGGTTTTGGGTTTTTTTCGCTCAGCAAGGACAGCAACAGAGGAACTGCATTTATACGCAGGTACTCGTAACACCTGCGCAGAAAGTTCTTTTCTCAAGCATCACATGGTTGATGAAACGGACCAGTGTTACTTGTCATGCCAAGTGTTGCACTTGAGTGAGGATGAGAAGGGAGCGTCCGACTGATGAGCATTCATTCATCTTTGTCAACTGAGTCGATCAGCACAGACAAGCGCGACGATGGATAACCGATTCCCAGACGTCGGAACTCGGAAGGAAGAAAGGATGAGTTCGTGTCGCTGATGTTGCCAGTCCGAGATGAGACAGACACGCGGCGTGATGGTGGACGTGATGAGGCGCGCACCAAAGTGGAGGGGCAAAGGAAGAAGCGGGTTGCCATGCTCGGAGCCTTTTTCCACCACACCCAACACTGCCCATGACTTGTTTGCTTCTTGCTGCTGCTGCTGCTGCTGCTTCATCTCATCCGTCCACCTTCCCATCATCCATCATCTCATCCGCAGCAAATGTCTTCTCCAGTCAAACAAGAAGCGCAAGACGCGCAGACCGAGACTGAGCTGAACCCTCCCCAGCCAAGCATGGCTCCACCAGCGGAGGTAGCCACCACCGTCGAGACCTCCAAGCGCAGCGACGCTGAAGACACAGAGATGGAGCCAGCCATCAAGCAAGAAGGCAATGAGACTACAGCAGTCGTCCCACTACCTGCGCCATCGCCAGCATCACCAGCACCAGCACCAGCATCAGTAGCAGTGATCGTCGACTCTCCGTCTTCCTCAGCAGCCAGTGAGATCGACATCTCCCACATCCGAGACGAAGATATCCAGTGGCTATGGACCGCACAAGAATTCAAGGAATGGACCCCATCTCGAGCAGTCGGTCTCGATGCCGGCGTGGAGCGCCAAAACAGATACCTCGGCATCAGCTTCATCTACCAGATTGGAGAGCGTCTTACGCTGTGAGTGTCCTTCTCATTCCATGGGAAGTGGTGCATACATCCCCCCAATCGAGCTGACAAGGCCTTTTTTCGAAACCTCAAAACTAGCTATGGAACCACGCTGCATGCGGCTTCTACATACTTTCACCGGTTCTTCCTCAGGAAAGCTATGAAGTCGGAGGTCACAGAGCCAGGGCAACAATACGACTACACGGTGAGTACATCATTCAATCTCACATTGCTAGCACTTTAGCCCCGGAAATAGCCTGAAATATTCCCTTGCCCCTTTCTGGTTACTCCTGTCCAACAGGAAGTAGCTGTTGCTTGCATCTTCCTCGCAATCAAGACCGAAGAGCAATATCGAAAACTGTCCATGATCCTTGAGTCAGCGATCGAGTTGACCCGCGCTAATACCTACGAAAGAAATCCGATTGGACAGAGCACAGCCGAGGTTCGTCACACCCGCTCATGCACTGTCCGCTGGACAGCCTGAGTTTTGTTTCTGATGGCGTCCTTCTGGCGCACTCTCACAGAACTTTCGCCGATGGAGAGACACAGTCATCGCCTACGAAGACGAATTGTTCCCCACCCTCTGCGCAGACCTCGTCGTACCACAGCCGCTGTCAATGTTCATCGAAGCATGCCAGATCTTCAAGGTGGATCGTGAACTGATCTACAACGGCGTCAACATGCTACATGACATGTGAGCCAGTAGCGAACGCCCTGCTGACCAACCTCCTGAAACTCACCAGTACTGTCTCCGTTCTCTTCAGGAACCGTGACATTTACTGTCAATTGTGCGAGGCCAACGTCCAAGCTGCTGCCGTCTTCTACATCGTACACCTGCTTGCCGACTGCGACTACCTCGAATACAAGACGCCAGAAGAGCTTCGTTCAAGTGAGCAAGACGACCCAGAGCAAGCCTTCTGGCCAACCATCTTCTTCTGCGAAGAGAGCGACATGCAAGGTGAGTCGAGCGACTCGAGCTGCATCAAATATATGCCAAGATTCTGACTCATTCTGCTTTTCCAGAATGTGCGACCGCTATTCGCGAATTCTATCACTGGAAATCGTCAATTGTTGAAGCTTCGTGCGCAGAGCTTGCGAGTGTGCGCGAAAATAGGTCCAGAGCATCTGGCCAAGGGTCCTCGACAACTGAACCCTCTCCACTGAGGCATGGTCCCTCTTTCGACGCTAGCCAAGCTACACCCGTCAACCACAGACTTCAAGCGCCGTCACAGGCTCATAACACATTTTTAGCACCTCCACTTAGCTCGCCTCCTTTGCATACAAATGGTCACCACAGTCACCGGCTCAATCAAGACACGTCTTCCTCTTCAGCATACACGCCTCATCTCAACAGCTCAAACGACCACGTTTCGGACAACCGACAGCTGCCATACAGCGAGCAGACATCATCTTCTCAAGTTGCTGATCCCACTCCTGCCGTCGACTCTTCTTCGCCTCGAAGCCGATACCGGCAACGTACCCAAGAGAGCCACGACGTCAGCAGCCTACTTTCGCCCGAAATGCCTCCCACTAGTCCTGGTCTGCAACATTCCTCAGCTTTCGCCTCCCAATCGGCGGCTGTCGCGACCGGCGCGGCTGAGAAGGATCGGAGCGGATATGACCAACATGCGGATGATCACGATGAGTCGATGTACAACCTCGAGTCGCCCGTCGCCGCTCAAGAATCGGACAACGAAGACAACAATCACCGCCAGGTGAAAGCTGGAGCAGACGTTACGACAGCGCAAACCGGATCCGAAGCGGGAGCTCCGATGGCCTCCAAATGGCAACCAATTGCTTCACAGCACGATCATCAGCATCGATACGGTGCAGGAGCACATGACTACAGGCCTGTGTCGCCCCAGCTGGCTCATGAAGACGATGCGGACGAAGAAGGGGCGGTGAATGATGACGTGTGAATAATGACGGCACTTCCAGCTTCGAATTCTTTCTCTCTCTCCCAAGGTACCAGATTGGCAGTCACTCGCGACCAGTCTCGTTTCAGGGACTTCTCCAATCAGAACAGAACAACCCAAGTTACCCCACTCATGGCATTTTTGAACAACCTGAACAACATCATCCATCATCATCATCATCAGCAATTTGTATCTTAGAAGACTTAAAATCAGCAGAAATTCAGAAGAGCTTCCTTGTTTCTACATTGTGTGCTGCTTCGCCCTCAGATGGCCCAGTCGTCTTCTCGTGTTTCGACCTCCTGTACCAGTGGTCTGCCGATGGCTGCAGCGGCACCGTCGCAAAGCACGCATCCTTTCGCGACGAGACTGTCCAACTCGTCCCGGATCTCCTCCACCCTCTCCTCGTCCTCGACATTGAGCACGACTCCTCTTGTCGCTGCGCCAGATTTGACATTGCCGCCGCTACCTGACCCGTTCTGCCAGCCGTTCTCTGCCGCGGCCGCCGAGGCACCCGAGCCAGTCTTCTGCATCAAGGCCGCTCTCGCCTGCGCGCCCACAATTGGTTCCTCAAACGGATCCAGCGGAGCCAGAATCTGTTTGCCGCCCGCCACTCCGAGGTTGACACCAGCAGCAATCGCGCTCACCACCGCGTCGGGAACAATGTACTCTCGAAGCCGGTCCAGCCCGAGGCCCGTGGTCACACCGGTTATTCCGGCCATGGCCACCGCGGTGCCCTTCCTTGCCGCCTCCCCAACGAGCTGCTGGCCCGGTTTGAGCACGTTGCGGACCACCGAGTTGTATGACGATGGAATGGCGGGAACCAGTCCGTCCGTCAATGAAGACAGTTGGTTTTGAAGCTCCACAATCCGTCGCAGCGAGCGAGGTGGGAGTGTGCGTGTTGTCTGAGAGGCGCATATTTCGACGGGTCCTCATCAGTTCCATGTCACAAAGCAAATCGTGGATGATGTTGCGTTTCAGACTTACCTCTGCGATCAAGCAGTCGGCATGGAAAGAGTGACGGCAATGGAAGACGTAGAATTGCCGTGTGAGCAGAGGCAGACCGCAGAGAGTGCACGATTCGTTGGGTTCGACAGTAATGAAGCGCTCCGACAGCTTTGCAATGTCTCCCTGTATCGCTTCTGCACTCTTGGTCGCCTGAGTCATCTCCTCTTTCAGCGCCTCTGTCCGACTGGCGTATGATTCGAGTGCGGCACAGATCTCGTCCTTGAATTCGTCGATGACGACAAAGTCGGGGAAGAAGGGGAGGATGTCTTCGATCGAGAGGATGTCGGTGTTGCTCAAGAATGTCATGACTCTGTCGATCGTCAAACAGAAATTGACGATCACCACAAAGGGCAAGGATCAGTGTGCTGGCAGGCATTGCGGTGGTCCGAGTAGAAGACACGCACCTCTTTATGTCCTTTGTCTTCTGCACGACATGCTTCGCGCTCTTGAGCCACAATTTCTTCTTGAGCACATCATCGGCCTCGACCATATCCGCGCACCGACTCGCCAGCTCGACATCCTCGTGATCAAGCGCCAGATCGACCGCGCTCTCGAAGAGGCCCATCTTGGCATAGATCTGAACACATGCTTCCTGACATTGGTTGGTGACACACGTTCGCAGTGCGTAATCGAGGTCGTAGTAGGGTTGGCCTGTCACGGGATTCTGCTCGCTGTCGGCAATGAAGTCCAGCAACGCTTGGGCGGTTTCAAATTTGTTGTCCGCGTCAGTCGTCGCAGTTGCCAGTAGAGCCAAGAGGAAGTTGTGGACCGCTGAATCTGTGCTCCTTTGGTAGTTTACGACATGGTGGAGATATCTGATCGACTGAGCCCGAGTCTTTGAATTTTTGCGATTTTGGAGCATGGCTGGCATCAACTTTCGAGGCTCAAGGTCGGATCTGTCGATCCAGTGATCTACGGTTCGCTCCGGTGCATGTGCCATGAGAACCATGGCAAACTGATAGTAGATCTCATCAGAGTCCTGTAGCAAAGCGAAAGGATCAGTGTTGCGTTGTTCATTCACTGCAGCTATTGTGAGAGTCCTACCTGTGAACTTGTTGCTTTCAAAGCAGCATTCCAGTCGCCTTCTTGAACCCAATGCCTGATGATGCGCTCATGCTCCCCGATAGCGGCGGCAAAATGCATGTAAATGTCTGTTCGACCGTGCCGTGACAATAGGCTGAAAGTAGTCTTCTTATCAAGATTGTCCTGTGAACCAGATACGACAAGGATTAATGCGATCAAGACTTGGAGCAGAATCGTTCGAGCTTGCGTACCTTGTATGTAATTAAAAACTGCCGTAATTCGTCTTCGAGCATCTCTCTTTCTAAGCGTAGGTTGGCTGCATCTGAACTGCTCTTGGCTGTGGCCAAATCGTCGAGCTGGTTGATCTTGCTCAGATAAATTTCTACCAGCCAAGTGGCGAGCATGACTCGTTGTGTCACGTCCTGCCAAATGGGTTTCTTGTCAGATTTAGATGCTCACATAGAAGTTGCAACTGCACTCACCGTCCGTTTTAATCGCTCCAACCTGGCAATGAGGTAGTATCTCAATGCATCCCGTTCGTTCGCATCGATGAACTTGAGAATGACCTCCTCAAATGTCCGAGAAAGAGTTTGTGCATAGCACTGGGCTGCTGGAATGAACTTGCCTTCGGCGAAATTCCGGTCACCCTGTGCTGCCAGCACCTTGTCTCTCTGACCAGCGGACTTGGCATGTTTCAGGGCTTGGTCGAACGTGCCGCGCTGCATGAATACTCTCCAAACATTTCTGTCCTCATCTTTGACGATGATCTCGAAGATGCTCGCATCGGTGTAGACCCAGTAGGTTCGCCTTGTGGTGTCGACGGCGGTGCCGATTACCTTTTCGCTTGGTTTGAGAGGTAGCGCTTCCTCGTAGACGATCTGGTCGTCCAATATGCTAGTACCTATCACCTTGTCGTTGTATAAGAGAATGAAATGGAAATCTGTCAAGGCCATGCTTAACGGGGTTGTGGATCGCTCGGGCTCCCCAGATGCAGCTGGATACGGCAGCAGATTGGCGCTATCGATAATCGCGTCTCCGGAAGCCTGGTGCTGGATCGAGAGGTTTCCGTAGTAGACGCCTGGTCCGGTCATCCACGCGAGAGATTTTGGTATTCTGCTTTGAGCGGGGACAGAAACGTGAAGCTGAGAAGCTTCAAAGTCTCCCGGCAGCTCCGATTCTGAATAAGAAACCTCCCTTCTCTGTTAGCCAGCGTTCTACCATTTGCTGAGTTGAAGACAGTAGCATCAGACTCACTCAGGTTTGGAGTCATCCCACTCCGATATGGTTCGAAGAGCCGATCGTAAACAAAGTCTCCATCCGCGTCAGGGTCCCTGGCGCTCCCCACAGGCCCGACGAACTCGAAGATTCGAGTGCTCGTGGCTACAATGACAGCTGCTTTGCGCTGTCTGTCACCTGAATTTCCTCCTGAAGTTGTGTATGGGATCGCCTCGAGTCCGATGACAGGCTGGCGGTCCGATAGAGTGTAGACATGTCTGCAGCTCCGGTCGATCTCCGAGGACCCTCCTCCACCAGCTGTTCGGCGCGCCAGACGGTCCAAAAAGTCCCCTTCATCACGTCCGGGTGCTACAGGAGCGGTCAGCACCGCTTCGTATATGTCTCCCGATCGAGTTCCCAGCAGAATTTCGCGAGTCGTGACCATCTGTGTGCCTTCCCGCTTGCTCGTGAAAGTTTGAGCTGCCGATGCTGATCTGTTCCAGGCTACACTCTCCAAGACCAAGCCTTTCAGCCGCGGCAATATTCTGGCCTTCTTCCAGCCTGAACGCCAGTAGAAATTGTCACCCGACAGTAAGCTCAAAATGAGGTGTCGTCCGGACGGGTCTGCGAACATCTTGTGAGGTCCTTGCTGTGATGGACTGGGAGGGGGGGCGTTGCGACTCCTTGAAGGTGGAGCGAGCGGCACTTCCGCCTCTTCCGTGCGTTCGGGGTCGTCCAGCTGAATGCGCACGAGTCGTGGAGATGCAATGCTCGTCCCATTGGCGCCCGCCGGTGCTGCGGAGGAACCGGGACGCGCATACAAACACATCGTCAGAGTATTGGATGCGACTGTCATGAGAGCGAGCGGCGCTGGAAACGCATATTGGACCCGCCCGAGCTGAAAGATGGGAGCCGCTGGCTTTTCCGTCTCATCCACCTCATTGGATACAAATCCAGTCTCAAGCTGGAGCAAGGCACAGAACCTCATATCAGTCATCCATGCGGTGCCTACGGTCAAAGAGTCTGATCAAACTGGAACCCACTGTGGTGACCGGCTCTACAGGCTCTTCGAGTGCAGACGACGGGGCTACATCAGCTTTAGCTGAGCTTGTGCGCAGAGGACTGCCTGCGAAGCTTGCGCCTGTGCCATTTGTGGGCAGTGCTGATGTTCTGGAATTCTGAACGAATCTGCAACGGCGCGGGAATCATGGTCAAATCTCCTCCTTTGATTTTCTCACTCCAAGGCAGCTGAAAGAGCACTTACTCATCGAACATGGTGCAGACCGAGGTACGCGACCACCTCTCAGTAAGCTGCGCGAGAGCCTTTAGTGTACGTGCGACCAGCTAGCTGATGCTGGCTTCTGGCAATGGTAGCAGCGCTCAGACGGAAGGTGAGTGGAGATCAACACTTGGGGGCATTCTCGGCCGAGAATTCACGATCTCATCAACGACCACTGCTCGGTACACACTGACTTCGACATCGTGCACTCCATCTCCTGGCTGGCACTCATTCGCGACTAGCAGAGTAAGGTCGTGCCCTACTCCATCATACGCTTGTATCGGGTGTGGATCTGCTTGTGGCTACATACCGAGGCAATACGCTTGAGCTGGTTGCTCTTCTGTCAGAGCGGTCAAAGCGCGGATCTGCACGGGTTCCAGCTTTGCCAGCCCGACCAAAGCCGCTCCTCCCGCTGACATCTTTTCCTCTTTTTGCATCTTATCCCGCCTGGTTGTCTCGCTGACGCTTTGGTCGCTGAACACATGACCCGGGACGAGTCACTGATGATTTTGGCATGGACTGCGCCTTGCCTGGACCTGATCTGTTGCTCACCTCATTTCATCCTGAACACTTGCCCAGTGCCTCAAATGAGAAATCGACGCAGCACCATCCTTCCCGCTTCATCTGATCGGTCTGGCTTCGAAGATCTCACTTCATCCAGCCTTGTCACGGCATATGCAACTGAAGGCTACCCCGGTGCCGCCTCTTCCCACGAGCAGGTGCCGTTGACGGGGCACTCGCTGCATTCGGGTAATGAAACAAGCACGGGCCTGGATATGTCGAAAGCTCATCTCCCTGCGCCTCTGAAGAGGACATCACACCACATTCCACCCATCACACCATAAAGGGAGCGCTCAAAGCGATGGGACCGAACCCAACGTCGCCCTCATTTCTTCATCACTGAAGTGGGATCTACTCCTGCTTGCCCCTCCGATTCCTCACACCAACCCGGTCGGTTCGGTTCTACAAGTGGCCGGCTTGATACAAAGGCACAATGAAAATGCTGGCCTGTAAGTACAGCAATGTTTGGGCCGCTCCGTTCGTCCTCTCCGCCTTCCGCACCCAGACCAGGCCTAGCGCTATGTCTCGGCACCCCGTCCAAACTGAGCTGTTGCCAAACACTCCGCGGTGTGTCTTCCGCATATGCGATGCAGCAGCTCATGCTCAGTGTAGACGCTGCGAGTATGTCTCCGTTCCAACAGCAAGAGTGAAGAATGAAGCGGCCAGGATGTACCGCATTGTGAAGTATAAGAAGTACTGGCTCGATTGCTTCATGGGATCTTCTTTCATTCCTTGCTCTGGCCGGTGGCGGTCCCTTTCTCAAATCTTTTTGACGGCCCCTCTGCTTTCTTCCAGGGATGCGTCATCCGACCAAGTCAGTCTCGCCATCCCTCCCTTCATTTGGCAACAGTGGAGGTGATGTAGCAAAGCCAACTCTGCAGCATTCATCTCCAGTGGCCCACGATTCATCCCGGCGTGGTTATCAAGGCGATACCGTCGCGATCGTCAAGGCCTTTCATGGTGAACGATCTCAGGAGGCAGCCTCGCTCTCACTGCCGATGATGCATGCTCATAGCCTGCCAGCTCCTCCGGTTCTGGGAAGCTCCCACAATGCCCGCCACATGCGTCGAGGTCGTGGAGCCACAATACACATTGTCAATCCTCCTGTGCACTCCGTCGGGGCCGGCAGAAGGATTCGGAGAGCAACGGACACGAGAAAGCCATACGATCTTCCCACCATGCGAATGATGTCGCAATCCTACGACAGCGAATACTGGAGTGAACACAAAGTTGCTCCATACGTTCCCGACATGCCGGCAGTTTCCGAAACGCCGCCATCAGATGTCAGTCGATCGCCAGAAAGTCCAACGGTATCGCACGTGGATCGCCTGTATCGTGAAACTCGTCCTTGCCATGATTCCAGCGCTCGACCTGCAGCCCTTTACTGTCGTCGCGGAAGAACCTGGACCGGTAGTGGAGACCGCCTCCAACTTCGGGAAAACATGCTGTTCCGAGCGCCACCTTCGTTGCGACCCAGATCATCCACTTTGGCGCTTCCTCATCTAAAGTCTCGGTTCAACGACGCGGCAGGGGAGATTTCACCTCCCATACGATCTGCTCCGATGCGCCTATCGATGACCGCAACTGACGCCCGTTTGCATCAGAGACAGCCCATTCTAGAAGATCCGGCTGACCGAGGAGGCTCTCGAAAGAGCAGCCCCACTGAACAGAAATTGTGCCCGTCCCGCAACCGCTCAGTTTCTGCAGTAGCCCCGAGAACCTCTAAATGGATCATGGAGACTGCTCGAACAGGGCAAATTGAGCCCGAGCAGCCCGCCGCGACCGACCATGCCGAGCACCATGTCAGGTCGTTCGAACGAAGGACATCGGCGCCCACCCTCGAAGTCACGAATGCACCGACAACTCAAGCCACTGTTATGATCATGACCGTCCATACGCCCCAATCTCCTGTGTCATTTCAGCGCAACGACCAGATTCGACCCCACGTCCCCCAACCGCAGCACCGCTTCCTGCAATTCATCCCCTTGGCGCCAATCTCTCCTCGTCGACACATCGACTCTCCCAGAATGTTGGCGCCCGTGGATGAGTTCGAACAGCTCCAGATTCACCGCACTCCCGAAGAAACCCCTGTATGGGCATGACCAGTCCTACTCTGCTACCGCTGCTCCCTCATCTCTCGTGCCTCCCTCACCTCTTGTAGCTGCTTCCAGATATTTGTCTCCATATGTCGCTCGTGAATTCTGTTCTTGCCATCGTCATTTGTTTGTTCAGACACGTGGTTTATCCGAACCTTCCAAATTTTTTGGTTGCCTCACTTGCGAGAGGAAGGAAGCGCAGGACGATCACTTCTCGACTGGCGCAAGTACGAAGATGAGCTTGAAGGACGCATACACTCCACTGCATTTTGCTCCCCTCGATCTGGGGAGAGAGGGCGGCAGCAAGAAGGAGCTCGTCCTCTTCCACATTCCCGATGGGCTCGATCCAGAACAGCTCCAGGATCTCGTCATCAACCTCGAGGCATCCTCTTCACGCCCGACAACATTCACTCCACCATCGTCTTCCTCGTCATCATCGACCAAAAGGACGTACGAGGTCCATCCCTCCAACAATCTCACATCATTCCAGACGCTCATCGCTGAGGATCCAAATGTGGACGAGCAATCACTGACCTTTTGTGAGTGCTGTTTGTCCGAGCTTGGCCGCAACCTGTTTGGTCCTTTCTGATGTGTATGAAATGCTTTACCACATCTGCACAGCAAATCGACCGGTCCACCGCGCGTACAACATCAGGATTGCCCAACCATCGTATCGTTCCTCAAAAGCTCCCTCCCTCTCCAGCTCAGACTCAGCCTCGGCAACATCAGCGCCAGCTGCTTCTTCAGCAGCGACTCCTCTCGTCCCTCGCGCCAAACCTCAGCAGCCGTGGGACCGACTTGTGGGCGAGTTGTAAGTCAAGCGTCTGCTGTGATGTTCCTGCGGTGCAAAGCAGAACAGCTGACGGTCATCCTGTCCTCTTGCCTCCCAATAGCAAGCCGGCTGGTTCAAGCTCGACAACGCCGTTGGCGGCATTGGTACTCGTGCCTGCCATCAGGGATCTGCCAGGGGCAGGCGATGACATTGAAAGCAGGCCTCCTTCATCGAGCCATGAACCACAGAAGGAAAAGAAGCAGAAGCGCAAGTCAAGCAGCAGCGCCGACGCCAGCGGCAGCCCCAAGAAAAGCAAGAAGCGAGACCGAGCCTCAACAGATGGAGAGAATGACCAGGGGGACGATGACGCTGCCTCGTCCACCCCCACCCCAGCCGAGAACAGCCCGAAGAAGAGCAAGAAGGACAAGAGCCCCGAAAAGTCGGAAAAGAAGAAGAAGAAGAAGACATAGCGGGAAAGCGTATAAATGTCACAGCATGTCTCTGTACTCTCCTCCCTCTCCTGACAAGAATCCACAACGAGACTTCTCGGATCTGGCCACCATGGATTGGCGCTTCGTTCCGGAACAGTCTGGCGAAATCGGCGGGTTGGGTCACATGAGCAGCTTTTCTATAGTAAATGGTGTTGCAAAGAGAGAGCGGTGAGGCTTCGAAGCAGGTCCTCTTGGGGGAAGGGTGGACAAAGATTACAAATGAACGAGTTGTTGCGATGATAAGCGGCTGCAGTCGGAGGGGAGAGTCGAACATTGATCTGCTCAGGATCACATCAGAGCTCGCATATCGTCTTCACGCGGTCGCGGCCACCTTTGCTCCCTCGACCTTGACCTCCTCCACCTCATCATTAGCTTTCTGAGCGTCGTGGGAACCGACCTCGGAGCCACCTCCCACTTCAAGCTGGGTCGCCATCAGCTTTCTAAACTTCGTCCCCGGTCGATCCAGCTCGGCAAACGTCCCGCTCTCCACAATCTTGCCGCCGTCGAGCACCATGACTCGCGAGGCCGATCGGATCGTCGACAACCGATGGGCCACGATCCAGACCGTGATCCGCCCGTCGGCAATGATTCGATCGATCGACTGATTGATGAGCGCCTCTGAGCGACTGTCCAACGCACTCGTAGCCTCATCCAACAGCAGAATCTTTGGATTCCGCACCAGCGCTCGCGCAATCGCCACCCGTTGCATCTGTCCACCACTCAACTGCCGAGGTCCAATCACGGTGTCGAACCCTTGAGGCAAGCCCATGATAAACTCGTGTGCATTTGCCAATCTGGCCGCGCGCTCAATCTCTTCCCTCGTTGGCGTCGTGTCGCATCCATATGCGATGTTGTCGGCCACGCTCGCCTCGAACAGTACGGGCGTCTGAGATACGACTCCGCTCAGGCTTCGCACTTCCTCCGGAGCCAAGTCGCGGACATCGACGCCGTCAAGCTTGACGGAGCCCGAGTCTGGGTCGTAGAAGCGCAGCAGAAGAGAGTGGACAGATGACTTTCCGACTCCTGAGGGACCTACTAGCGCGACGGATTCGCCAGGCTCGATCTTCAGATCCAGCTCGCGCAGGATGGGGATGGTAGGTCGAGATGGATAGGAGAAGGAAACATGTTCCATCTCAATCTTGGGCGGGCGGGTCGCGTTCAATTTCTTCAGGGTGCGGGCTGGTGACGATGCCGAAGAGAGGAGCTTGATCGTGGGCTCGCGGTCCATGAGCTGGAACACGCGCACTCCTGCACCAATCGCGCGCATGAGTGAGGTGACAAAGCTTGTCAGGGACGCGAGACCTCCACCCAGGTAGGCAGTGTAGAGTAGCAACGAAGTCCTGGCAGAAGTATTGGGAGCAGAAACGGTCAGCCTCACGAAACGAATCTACCTGTCGGGAGTTTCTATGGAACTTACAGATCACCAACCGAGATCTCGCCACGCGAGACAAGATGACCTCCATAGCTCAACAAGCACAAAATGGCAATGTTACCAGTCAAGCCCGTGCCCGAGTAGAAAAACCCTGTAGCCATGGCTTCCTTCGTCTGCAGCTTGACGACCTCTTCCACCTTGTCGTTGAACTTCTTGGCCTCTGGCTCCTGCGTGTTGAATGCGGTTACGGTGCGGAAAGCTTGCGGGCTGATTCGCTCCTCAGCCGTCTTGGAGAGCTCTCCTACGGCGTCTTGGGTCTTGTTGGTCAGGTCTCGGATGAAGCGTGAGTAGAAGACGGCTCCGATGGCAGCAGGTGGGACTGTTCAGGCGCGTTGCGTTCGAAAAGAGAAGCGTCGTCAGATCAGAAACCCAGTATGATAACCTTCCTTCTTATGACATACTCACCGACACAGCACATCAACAGGGTCAGCTTGGCCGAGATGTAAAGCATGGCTCCGGCCGCCGCAACAGTGGTAACAGCCGCCCGCAGTCCGTCACCAAGGTCGTCCGTCAAGCTCTCGCCGACAATGGTGGTATCCACACTCAGCCGACTGATTACATCTCCCGCTCCCTTGTCCGCCCACTCCACGTCCTGTCTCAACACATTCCTGAAACTTCTCCTCCTCAAGGCTGCAATGACCTCGATGCCCGCCAGATCTAGCAAGATGTTGGAACCCGCTTTTGCGACAGCGCCGATGAGAAAGACGCCGAGGAGGAGGAAGGCGACGGTAGAGAAGGCCATTCCGTAGAGAGTATCCTGAGATTTGGAGAAGAAGTCCATCAGGCCACCAATGATGGCTGGCACCGAGAGGGACACGGCGGAAGAGATAAGGAGCAAGCCCAGGGCGAGAATGATTCTCTTGCGTTGAGGAGAGGCGAGGGAGAAGAGTCGACGAAGGTCGGGAAAGGAGGGCGGAGGTGTTTTGGGATCGCCTCCTTCTGAGTCCTTCTTGCCGTCCTTCTTGGAAGAGGCAGCTCGGGAGGCGGCAGCCAGAATTCTGTCCCATATTCTGCTGACAGATGAGCCTGTAGCTGGAGCTGCCTCCGCGGAGGCATTCGCTGTACTCGCTGCCGGCGCTGATTGATTTGTGGTCGTCGAGTTTGCTGACAGTGCCTGAACTGCGCTGGGAGCAGATTTCGCGCTTGTGGAGCTCTGCCATCGTTGGAAAGAGAGTGATGGGCGCAAACCGACATTGGCGATTGATCCTTGTGTTCTGGTCCCGCGGTGTAAGGTCAGTCTTGGCGTCGACTCAGAAGAAGAAGCTTGCGAATGAGTTGCGAAATTCCTCGCTAGACTTCCGAATAATTGAGGTTGAAGTCGAAGGTGTTGGGAAGATGCTGAGGAAGTTGAGAATTGTCTCTGATCTATTCTTCTAGCATGTGAAGAGGAAGAAGGAGCTGTAAGATATGAAGACGAAGAAGGGAGAGAAGATGAGTAGTAGCAGCTGACCAAGGACGACGATGTCGAGCTGGCAGAGCTGCTGTTCGCACTGCAGCTGCTTCGGAGCAAGCTGAGTCTCGACATCGCAGTCATCGCTGCTGACGAGGAGGACGACTGCAGCAGCATTCCTCAGCTTCTGGAAACTCCCCTTGTAAGTCTGATCAGGGAGGAATGGTCGAGAGCCAGGAGTGGAGATGAGCAGGAAGCTCAGGAAGAATGCCCCATCCAAGCCGGCGGGCTCCGTGAGTCACGTGATCTGCTGCCCTGAGCCTTGATGGCGAGGTCGAGCTCGAAGATGAGACCGACGCAGGCAGTAACTACGACCGGATTGGAGGCCATCGTAACGGCAGTGTGAGTACACAGAGAGCAGCAGCACCAGCGCAAGGAAATCTCTGCTGTGAGCTGATTCTCTGAACGTCCTTCTGGACCGCTCAGCTTTCATCCCGCCCAAACCTCAGCTCTGATACACACATTTGCAGTCGTAATGTCAGGAAGACAAGGAGGCAAAGTCAAGGTGAGGCATGATACAATGTCCAGCCAGCCAGTAGCATCACGACTTGTTCACTGATGTATCTCCTATGCGCATACCTGTTCGCAGCCTTTGAAGGCGCCCAAGAAGGAGAAGAAGGATCTCGACGAGGACGATCTCGCTTTCAAGGCCAAGCAAAAAGCAGACGAGGCGGCTCGCAAGGAGGCAGCTGCCAAGCTAGCAGGCAAGAAGAAGTGAACTGCTGTCTCCCTGTTCTTGTCTTCCTCCCATCTCCGCCTTCGCCCTGTCATGCATCATCGCAACCATTCTAATCAAGATCACAATGCCGTCCAACACTGAGGTGCACTTGGAATGAAGGGGGACTGCGGTCAGAGGGGGTATCAATTATACAGTGATTGTCCGTGACAAGGGTGGTGACAGCTATGCTTTGGAGCCTTCAGCCAACAAAAGGGCTTAAATCGAGGTATTCGATCGTAAAGAGACGCATGAGCATCGCCCATGCATACATCGTTGGGTAGTCGAGCGCGCTGGCATCGTCCTTCAGATTCAAAGTCATGAGGGGCCACAAGATCTCCAGTGAGCTGCAGGCCTGGAAAGACACAAAGCTATTGATGGCGGAGAACATACCGTAATCCTGTGCCAGACGGGGGGAAAGGGCGACGGGATCAGATGAAAGATCGGCACTCCTGCTTCTGCGAATGGCAGGTGATCATCCTCAATCCCGCCCCACGCTTGTCGGTTGGTGAAGAAGCTCTTCTTCTTGTCCGCCTCAGTCGGCCAGATCAAAATATCTGCACTCCTCAGCTTGCGCTCGGCGTCGACGAGATGGTCGTACAGCCAGCTTGTGTGGCCAAAGTAGTTTGGAATGGCTGGATCCGGTGCACCGAGAAGGTCAAGGAGGACCATGTGCTCGATGGTGTCGACGGGCTTGACAGGAGTGTAGGCTGGTGGAGTAAGGCGTCTTGGTTCCAGATCGACGCTCTCCTCTCCATCGTCGGCGCTCCTCCTTGTCGGAGGGAGAAGGGGCAAGATCGGCTCTGTCCAGTTTGACGCCAGAGCTCGAGCTCCATAAATGCTATCCGAGTGCGTCCATGCATGGAAAGCTTCTTCTCCATCGAAGAAGACGAGCTGTAGCGTTGTCTCCGCCGCAATGGATTCTCCCTTCTTCTTCCTCGCCTCCGTCCTCCGATCCAGTAGGCTGTCCACCGCGCGAACCACATCGACCAAGATTGCACATGGCGCTGCACTGTCCGTTGCGCCTATGAAGCCCTCCTCCCTGGTACCCTTGGCAAAGAACTTGCTGTCAAAGTGAGCCGCGAGCATGAGCTTTCTTGGCGCATCTCGCTCCTTGGTAGCGATTAGGTTTGTGAACTTGCGCTTGCCCTCCGGCGTGTTTGATTCGAATGTTTGCCGTTCGAGGGTCCACCCGCTCCGAGCGGGACCGTGAGGCGAGGATGGCTTGGGTTTCAGCTCATGCTCGAATATATCTGCGATGATCTGTTGTACGAGGGTGTTGTTGTGTGTGTCGGGGACGCGGGGGATGAGTATTTTGGAGAGGAAGGAGGAGCTCTGACGAAAATCGATGGAAGGAGCTGGATCTGTCAAGTTAGGGATGAGTCGGATCACAGGGGAGGTTGGGGCCAGAGCGCTGTAGTCCCTTGCTGTGAAGGATCGGGCGAGATGAGGTGGGCGCGTGCGGTTGGATATGGCTGCAGTGATCTGTTGGTCGTCATCGGGGTCAAGTAGGAAGTCGTGCTCTTCGGCATATCTTGCAGACAAGCTTGAGGCTGGTCGGAGTATGACGACGGCTAGACAAAAAAGAAGAGGTACCCATGCGATCAGTGGTAATCTCCTCGTCGGTCTGTGTCTGGCGTAAGTCGACTGTCGTGCTGATTGGCGGTTGCGCCGCGAGCCGAGTATCCTGTCTTCCATGTTGAGACAGGAAAAGATTGAGCACTTTTTCAGCAAGGAGTCAGGATGGATATCGGATCGAGGCTGTATGCAGAAAGTAGAGAGTCGTCGTAGCTCAGTCCTGTGGTGATACTCGGGTAGTGAGGAAGACCTGCTGGAAGCATGCCTTGGATGTTGGTCAGGGCAATTTTGAAGTGCTTTCTTGGCTGGGGAACCACGTGGCTCAGAAGCAATCGTTGCGCAACGATGTCCTCGGAGCCTTCCCAAACACAACCAACACCTTCAACCCACACCAACTCGCTCACGCTCATTCCCTCTCAGCGCACAGATAACAACAGGACGATCAGAGAGGAAGAGCGAGAAGCAGCAGGAGCTGGAGCTGGAACCGATGTCGCCTGTACCTGGCTTCCTCGGAGGTGGAGGATACTCCGCCGGGGCTCCACTGGATGACGAGTCAAATGCCTTCCTCGACATTCAAGCCATCTTCTTCGCCATCTTCCATCCCACTCACGGACCCCGTGTCCTCTTCCAGATGCCAGAGGGTTCAATCAGTCAAGACGATTCTCAGCCGCTTCCAGCAAGATCACAACCTCATCACTATCTGCCTCCTCTATCGCTCGAACCCATAACAGCGCGGGACTTTGCGACTGCTTCGTCCTCGTCTTCCTCCTCACCTTCCTCCAAGAAACCAGCCCAACAGCAGCAGCTGCCAGGAGCGAAGAGAATACCCACCACCTCAAGACGATCCCAACATCCTGCACATCATAGCCAGCCCACAGCCCCGGAACCTCTCTTCGACTTCGCCCCCATTCAAGACTACATCATTCCCAAAAAGCATCTTTGCGGAAGACTTGTCGCCTGCACCATCAGAGGCAAATCCGCTACTGCCAAGCCAGCGCCCAGCAACCATCACAATAGACATCGAAGCAGCAAAACAAACGATAGATCCTCATTCTCATCCTCAAATCGCTCGGCCTCCAAAGTCAGATCATCCTCAGTCTCGAGGTACACCACCTCCGATATCGAGGAAGACGAAGTTCAAGCCACATCTAATCGGTTACGCAGCATTGATCTCGACAGTCACGAAGACACCGAAGAAGAGTCTAGCTCACAGCCTGCTGCGGCTCCTCGCTCTCGCTCACGACCACGTCAAAAACAGCAAGATCCCACTTCTCTCAAGCGACCCGCACGCAACTACAAAGTTTTGGGTTACCCAGTTTTCCTCTCCGACGAAGTACGATATGCACGCAATGACTTCCGCTTCAACATGTGCTTCGTCTTTGATGCATCAGCCGACGTCAGACCATACGAGCCCGTGGTTCGAAAAATCGCCCGAATCCTAACCGGGCTCGAAGAATCGTCCTCCTTCTTGAGCAACGAGCGGAATCTGCCTCGTGTGTATGGCATCATCGAGCAACTCTACCAAGATCTCAACAGCTACTGCGAGAGCTTTGTGGCCCTACCCGTCGCGCCTCACACTAGCTACGTTCCGCCACCACTCCCACCTCCCGTCGAGGCGAGTTTAGCCACGCCCAGTAGAGGAGGTACCTTTCTCGATCTGTCTCTGATGACCACGGCGGGAACTCCAACTGCGGGTGTGGCCGCCCATACGGGAATCAGCTCGCTCTTCCACGCTGCAGCAAATGCGCCTACTTCATCTGTGCTTCGACACCCTTCCTCCAACGCCACATCCGCAAACGCAAGTCCGTACCTTCCTTCGAGCAATAGTGGAGGAGCATCCGGAGCTCAGCCCACCAACTTATCTCCCAGCCCGAGTCGCATCTCGAACATTCGCGGTCGGAGGAGAGGTCGGACTATCGACATCCTCAAGAGAGAAGGATCGGCCTCGTCTCCGAATGCGACGATAAATGCAGGGGCTGGAGCAGCTATTGCAGAGGGTGCGGATGGCGCTGCTCTGACCGGCAGTCCATTGCTCACAGCAGCCCAGAGAAGAACGGCCTCCCTCACTGCCTTAGAGGCTCAGAGGAATAAGCTCCAACGATCGGATTCAAATCATCTGCATTCATCGATGTCGCAAGAGCTGACACCGGAACAGCTCGAAGATGCTCAGCTGCACGAGTGGGAAAGCGAGCTGCCGCACGGTCTTGGTCGCACTGTGCGGGACGCGATCAACGTCAAGTTGTTTCCCATCTACCCGAATCCGCCCTCTGCCAATGATTGGGACGTGCCCGTAGCTCTGCTGGATCTGAAAAAGCGTGTCGATGCCAATTGGGATCTTACAATGGCCAAGGTTTGTCAATCACTGGCGTCATTGAAATGGAACAAAAACTGACTGAATGATCGATGATCTGTTTCCAGATCTTTCCCTTCATTGACGGAGTGAATCACGTCAAAAGGATCGCCGAGCTTGCTGATGCTGACCTGGCCCTCACCAGACAATGCATGGAGCATTTGCTGTGAGTGTATCTGCAGTAGATTTATCGCCGAGAAGCCAGTAGAAGTGCTGACGCCTTTGACTTTTCAACAGGTACTACGAGTGCATCATCATGATTGACCTCTTCCAGTACTCCAATGTCTACATCCTCAGGCCCCTAATCGCCTCTGCGGCAACGAACGAATCGATACAACGCGAGTGTGCCGACTACGTCATCAAGCCAGGCAAGCCTCGTCTTCCATACTCTACCTTACTCAGTCTTTACGCCAAGGCCCTTCGACCCGGCATAACAGTCAGTCAGTGGATGGAAGATCTCGATGTGGATAGCATGCATCTGGACGTGCGTCGCTTTGTGACTTTTGGCGTGATCAAGGGTTTCGTGCGGAGGGTGCATCGATTCCCAATTTACACTCCACCCCGAGCGGGCGGCCGGCCCTTCCCATTGCCGATGACGATGTACCCGCACGGCACCCAGGTACATCACAACAACGAGTTTTCGCCCCTCATGCCCGGGTTGAATCCGGCTTCGTTGGATGGGACCCGGTGCGACGATGAGCTCTGCGTCTCGCTGGGACTGAGCTGGCATCAGCTCGAGAGGATGCTGCTGACGTTGGGATATGCGCAGCACGAGCTGGCGCAGGAAATGGCTGTGAACAGGGAGAGGGAGGAACGGATGAGGATCATAGCGAGGGAGAAAGAGCGTGCGACGGCGGAGGAGGCGTTCCGATTTGGAGGAGGAGCGGCTGGAGCTAGTACTGTTGGAAGCTATGCGGGAGGGAGTGGTGGACCCTGGAGCCCTTTGGCGTGGAATCCGGGCAGTGGCGGTGGTGGTGGTGGTCAGGCTACCTGGATAAACAACACGAATCGACACCAGGCGAACAGCAGCAACAGCTCACATCACTATGGCGCATATCAAGGCGCAACGACGGGTGCTGCTGGCTCGGGAGCAGGTGGCGGCGGAGGCGGAGGAACCTACACCAGTCCATGGGGAACAGGCTTCTCCCCTTCTTCCATCGATCGAAGATCCTCGGGAGCACCAACCATCACTCCATTCACCGCTCATCGTTCAGGGACAAGTTCGATCGGAGGCGTGCCCCCGACTCGTGGTAGATATCCTAGCGACGCAGGGTGGGGCTCTGCGAGCAGTTTCGGGGCTCATATGAGCGGCATTTTCCAACCTTTGGGAGAACGCGGTGGAGGTTCGGCTCGAGGTAGCACCAGTGAAGCCTCGCCGTCATGGACAGTGCCCGCTCGAGCCGACTCGACAGGAAGCACATTGGGTGCAGCTGCGGCCGCGGCCGCGGCCGCCGCCGTCTCTGTCAACGGCAACGCCGGCGGCGGTGCGAATGAAGCATACGACCGCAACACGGGAGAACGACTGCCTGCCAATGCCAGACCTCGGTCTCCCTCGCCTGTCCCTGGTCCCGACTGGTCTGCCATCTACTCGGCGGCGAGAACGTGCGGACATATGGGCGATGTCCAAATCTTCTTGCGTTGAGGGCTCTCATACGAGAGACATTTCCACTTGGCATGCACATCATCATCTAGACACAGCGAGCTGTCTTCTTTTCCACGTCTTGTACAACACCTTCTCCAGTACTTTGTCATTTCTACTTGTTGCATATTTGCGTTGCTCATTCATCGATGGCTGCTGTGTTCGATCGGGCTGGGTCCCAGTTGCTCTGCGTATGCGTTGCGATGAAGTAGTTTGCCAAAGTGACATGGATGGAAGCTGTGTTCACCTTTTTCTTCAGAACAAAAACCGCACCACACCCTGCTTGTACTCCGCCGGCCCCGTCCCGACCAATTTCCTCCTCACCATTGGATCTTCCGGAACCACGCCCCTCATCCTGCCCTCATCTGTGCTCTGGGCGACACTGTTACACCACTGCCGCCACAACGCCGTGTCCTCCCTTCGGCGCGCATACTCTTGCTGCGCTCTCGCTTCCCTACTCGATTCTTCCGCGAGTTCCTTGTCTTGCAGGCCCCTCGGTAACGATGCGGGCTCCACATCTGAATGTTTTCTCAACGATGCCTCTGTCGAAGGTGGGCCTCCCGAGTTGGCATCGTGTGCACTTGCAGATAGCAGTTCTTGATCCGCCCGATCTCGCCTTCGCCCGATTCGTAACAGCCAGATCTTGAGCTGGTCCAGCTCCTGGAGGAGCTCCAGCGGTGAAGGGAGCTGTGCTGGGGCTTGTGTTTGTCCTGTTGATGCTGTTGTTGAGGAAGAAGAAGGAGCAGCAGCAGCAGCACCTGAGTTCATGTGGAGCTTCGACGATGACGAAGTGGGATTCATGATCGGCGTTGAGCTCCCCGAGGCTGGGTTCGCGCGAGTCCCGTTGCCTATTTTTAGACTCGATGTCGCATTTGCCGCAGAGTTCGAGCCGCCTGTTGCAGAAGACTCCAAAGTTGCTGTACCATAGCCTTGGTTCAGGAGCTGCAGCACTTCGAGAGGCGGAGGCGAGAGAGCATACGACGGTGGTGTGGGAGCAAACCGTGTATTGACCAGCACCACCGTCGTCGTGGTCCTGCTTACGCCTGCACTGCCACCTTTGCTTTGGCCCTTGTCCTCTTCGTCATTGACAGTCCGATAGGGCGGTCCGATCGGTCCGGATGAAAGACGCGGACTGGCGGGACTGAAGGGAGAAGGTGTCTGTTCTGTGCTTCCGCCTGCACCTTGACCGCTCACTTTCGTGCTGGTGGTGATTGCGCTCGATGTCGTGGTCCCTGCCGCTAGATGCGCTGGTTGAACGGGCAGCGGCCCTGAGAAAGGCGGCGAGCCGCTGAGTAGCCGTAGAGACTCGATGTATAGATCCAGGATCATGATCGCGGCATCTGCATTCGAGCGGAAGAAGACCAGTTAGTTCGACACCGATAAACTCGGATTGTAACCGAGCAGAGCGAAGGCTACTCACATTCGACCTGTGCGACACCTGAGCTAGCGCCCAAGGCAATCCACAACGCCTCGTCCGGCCACGCATCGGCATCTTCGTCCACATCCCCGTCCGATCCCCCCTCCTCCTTCTTGACACGTGGGTTTAGCCCATCCGCAAGTCCGTCTCGAGCCTGGAAACCCCCTCCGACACCACCCTTCGCGTCCTCACCCTCCACTTTTCTCCTCTTGCTGGCCCTCTCCTCCTCCCTTGCATGTGCATCAAGTGAGGGGTTCTCATTCTTCACCCCCGTCGCAGCTGCAGCCAATTTCCTCTTCCTGCTCTGCTCCTTCCACAGCCGCCGATGAGCGCCGTACGGTCTCGTCGACCCGTCTCCAAACAGGCCGTCTGAAGCGGTGAAGCACATGATCAGCCTAGCGGCCTCTCTCTGTGGACCGTGCAGAGGCTCTAGTTGCGCGGCATCTCCACCGACTAAAGTGCCAGCGCCGGTGGAAGCTGCGCCAGAAATGGTGGAGGAAGAAGCGACTCCTCTGATGCTCGTCGAATATTTTGACCCGATCCCCGTCGATGACATTAATGAGCCCAGCTTGGGGGATGTCGATAGTTGTGGAGAGGCAGGATCGATGAGATATCCATAGTACTGCACATCCGTGAGCCGGTCGCCTTCGTCCGTGTGTGGAGAATCGACGGCGGAGCGGAGCGGCGGGAACGCAAAGAGCGCCGCAAGATATAACGACGCGAGCGCAATGGTGAGCGGCGGGTAGATGAGCGGGGCCGGACATCGATGCGCATCAGCTGAGATCCTCCATGCCGAGTTGCATAGCGAGCGCGGAGCCCGAAGTCGCCTGCCGAGCTTGAAGGTGAGCGCGAGGGCGTTCTGGGCACGGACTTGGAAGTTGAAGGACGTCGTTTCGAGGAGGAGGCGCTCTATAGCTAGAATCCGTCCGCGCTCGAGCTCTATCCTGCTTGGGTCGATTTCGGACTCGGGTATGTTGCCCATCAGTCGGGCGGCAGCTGAAGTGGAAGAGGGAGCAGCGGCATTGATCCTCGACCGCGACGAAGACGAGGACGATGACGATGAAGAGGGAGGAATGTACTCCTTCCCTTGAGAGAGCGCAGCGAGCGCAGCTTTGGCCTGGTCCGAAGGGACCGCGACCGACGTCGTGATCTTGCACTTCTCAGGGTGTCTGAGCGCATACGATGTGATGATGAGCTCCTTTGTCCGCTTGGGCGTGTCGCAAATCTTGGAGGCCAGGACCAAGCAGGCGAGGCTGACTTCGTGCAGGAGAAAGTCAGAGGGACTGTAGGTGAGGTGAAAGCGGGTGTATAGGAGCTGAGCGGTTGCAATGGTTCGACGGGGAAACCCAAGGCGGGAAGCTGTGCCCTCGATGAGGCCGCATGCCTGATGGGTGTGAGCTTGGAAGGCGGTCAAGGTGTGGGTACGTATGGCGACGGAGCGCATGTGCTCGTGCAGGGCAGAGTACTCTGCAGGGGTGAGGTAGGCGTAGTGAGCTCGGGTGACGATGCTGTTGCCTTCGCCAGCAGTGAGAGTGGTCCGCTGCTGCTGCATGTAGAGATCTTCCATGTTGACTGGCTCATTCTGTGGGTGCTTTGGTTGCTGCTGCTGCTGCTGCTGCTCAGCACCCGCCGTCATCTTGGCTGAAAGTACCGTCCTCTGCTGATTCTGCTCCCACTTCCGCCCGCTTCTCCGGCCGGCAAAGAGGAAGATGCCTGCGCGCTGAGCGTTGTTCGAGAAGGTGGAGTCCCCAGTTGAGGATGTTCAAGGCGGGAGAATGTTTGTGAGATGCTCTCGGATCGTTGCGCAACGATCCAAGCATGGAGGAGTCCAACCTTGCATGCACTCATCACTCTTCAGTCATTCCGGACGACGACGACGACGACGACGACGGTCTGGTACGAGCTGAGATAAGCAAATGTTCCGATTCGTGAAAAGAGTCCAAGCGAAGTACAAATGATATGCAAAAGTCTAAAGCAAGAGGCGGCGCGTGAGGTATTCAAAGCTGGCGAGCAGCTGATTGCCAGCAATGCCGGCGATATCATCGAGCACCACCTCGCTGGGGTATACAGCGAAGTCCATCCGCTGACCTCTTCACACCTTGAATCCCTTTGCACCGGGCACGAGCAGCCGGGAGATGACCAGCAAGAAGCCGGCGACCAGGCAGACGGACCCTGCAAAGGCGGCCATGGGGAAAAAGTCCTTGTCGCCCGTGTTCTCGAGCAATCGGCCTGCGATTGGTTCCGAGGCGAGCAGGAAGGGCCACATCAGTGAAGAGCCGACGGAGAGGTAGCCGCTGATCTTCTGTGGGCTGCCGGCCAGTCGCGCCAGGGCAGGCGTGAACAACGATTGGAGCGATCCAGAGAAGAAGCCCTGGTGAGGAGTTCACAAAAAGTCGACGCGTTCTCAGCAACGTCATCTTATGCAGAAGACATCAGAATGTCGTAAAAAGAGGACACTTACGTAGAAGACACACCATACGATGATGGCCGCGTTTGTCTTTGCGGTGGTCATCACAAAGGCGAGCAGACCAGTGACGATGCCTGCAAATGCCAGCGTGTTGAAGTAGCCGGTGTGTCGGTCCGCCAAAGTTCCCAGCACGAACCGGCCAAAGAAGGTGGCGCCATTCAGGATGGAAGCAAAGTAGAAGGCCGTTCCTGGCGAGGCCCCGCGCGAGACACCGTAGGGCGTGATGAAAAAGTAAGGAATGTACTGGCCGAGGTAGAGGAAGACGGCGCCGGCCGCGAAAAAGTTGGTCGAACGGAGGCTAAAGTACTCCTTGACGGGGAGGGCGGCTTTGCCCTTGGGGAAGCGGTCGTCGACCAGGAGGATGGACACGATCAATCCGCCGAGCTGGACAAAGGCAATGGCGCGCAAGGTCCAGCCCAGGCTGACACCGTCAAAGTTGAGGAGGCGGTTGACCATGACGGGGAAGATGACACCTCCGACCGAGGAGCCTCCGACGGCGAGGGCCGTGGCGAGACCGCGCTTCTTGAGGAACCATTCGGCAGGAGTGGAGAGCGCGGGCAGGAGGATCAGTCCATATCCAAATCCAGCACAGAGACCTTGGCTGAGCAGGAATTGGTAGTACTCTTTCGAGGCACTGGCGGTGAAGTTGCCGAGCAGGATGAAGACGGTACCGATGGAGAAGGTGATTTTGGGTCCGAAGCGGTTGTTGATCATGCCTGCAGGAGCAGTCATACCAAAGGTGCACGCGAGTTGGACGGAGCCGATCCAGGCGATTGCGCTCTGTGACCGGTCGCTAAGGGTGATCCGAGAGTAGTATTCTTGGAAGACGGTAAAGGAAATGACGTTTCCCAGAGTGACGCACATGGCCACAAAGGTACCAAACACGACCTATGCAAGGAGTAAAGGGAGGTTCAGGTTCAGCTCACAGTCTTCCTGATCAATTGGTCATGAGGAGGGGGAGGAAGGACGAGGTACTCACGGACCAAGCTTTGAGACCGCCATCTGGGAAGGTGGGCATCTTGGGAGCAGCCGCCGGTGGTGCCGGTGGTGGTTGTTGTTGCTGTGGTGCTGCTGTCGATGCCTCCTTTCCGGAGCTTGGGAGCGGGTGGAGCTCTGTTGCGGAGTCTGGCTGGTAGGCCTTCTCTACGTCTGTGGGCGAGTGGTTGGCAAGGGTGGCATCGTCCCTGTGTGAGAACTCGCTGCTGGCCATCTTGGTGAATGATGAGTGATCTGCGATCAGATTGGTGCAGAGTGACTTGTAAGATGGGAAGGCAGAACAGAGAGAGAGAGAGAGAGAGGTGATCCTGTGTGGTGAGAAGGGTGAGGGAGAGTCAAGAGGAGAGAATCTCAGCTGGGACGAGGTTTGAAGAGAACAGGAGAATATAAGGGAGAAGGTGGATGTCGCGAACTATGGACGAGCACGAGCACGGCGGACGGGCGGAGGGCAAGGCAGCAGCCCACCTACAGTACATATCATTGCCCCATCCATGCTTGTAGAGCAGAGTGCGAGTTGAGCCAGACTGGGAATGAGCTCGTTATGTGTGGGACTGATTGGCGCTAATGCGGCAAAAAGCGAGAGAAGAAGCAAGTGGATTTGATTTGGGTCGGGAGAATGTCTCCAAGCGAGGCCAAAGGGCGCGCGCCAATTGACGCACGCTCTGTCCAATGACGTGCGCATCTGCTCCCTCCGTTCGGCCTTTCCTCAAGGGCGTTGTTGATTGCCTCTCTTGTTGAAGCGGCACCGCTCATCGCCGTGGTCTCATTCTGTGTCTAAAAGCGAAATCTCTTTAGTCACAACTTGACCTCGGGGCTGGGCTGGCATCTGCAATAGAATACCAGGGATGTTTGTTGTGAGCCTGTCCCTGCTGTCATTTGTCACTCCCGTGCTTGGTCGGTACCGCGTCATGATACGGCACGTAATCGGCCTTTGATGACGAATCTGAGAACGAAGGCGGGATGCGGCACGGCAGCCCGGGGGATTCCAGGCATCTAGTCACGTGATACCTAAGGGCCCGGCTATGTCCGGCCCGAACCTCATGAAAGGCTCCGAGCAAACCGCTCTCACCCAAGTCCCAGTTTGACCAAAAGCTGGGAGCGGCCCTCGGTCGAAGGGACGAAGGGTTCAGCAGCAAGTGGACACTGCGGAGGAAACAAGTACAAGACAAGAGCGATGCCAGCGTCAACACCTGCCATTACCACTGCTGCTGCCGCTGCTGCCCGCCGAATCATCGTCCCTGCTGCCTTCCCACTGCGCGCATCGTCATCTGCTGCTTCTGCTTCTTCTTCTTCTTCTGCCTCAGGCTATTCATCCCACAGAAACTGGTCATCATCATCATCTCCACTACCTCCTCGCAGATCCCGTACTGCCATGGTCAAGCTTAACTCCCCTACTTCCTCCTCAAACTCCCGTCTCAGCCAGGTCAACAGACATCTCAGCTCATCATCAACCATCACCATGAGCAGCACCAACAACAGCCCATCTTCCTCCCGCTCTGCACCCGCCCCAGACCAAGAAACCGTACAGCTCCTCTCCTCAGGGCCCGTTCGCACCTTGCGTCTTAACCGGCCCAAAGCCCTCAACGCCCTCAATCTCCAAATGGTCAACAGTCTCATCCAGAAACTCGACGGTCTCGCTCCCTCCCCTTCCTCCTCCTCCTCCTCCTCTGCTTCACAATCAATCGGAAGCCAAGCTCCCATCATCTTGCTCCGAGGCGAAGGCCGGGCACTCTGCTCGGGTGGAGATGTCCTTGCCGTCGTCAATGCGGCCGTGTCCGATGATCCACAGCAGAGGCAGCAAAGCTTGGACTTCTTCCAGGCCGAGTACGAGCTCGACCACAGAATCGCCTCCCTTGCACGCGCTACCGGCAAGATCTTCATCAGCTTGATGGACGGCATCACCAGTGAGTATCCTCATCATTCATGTCCACCATCCAGCTGGTCCCATGACGAATGTCTGACCTGGCCTTTTTTTTTATTCCCTCGTTAAAACAGTGGGAGGCGGAGTCGGACTCTCCCTACATGCTCCCTTCCGCATCGCAACCGAACGCACCATGTTCGCCATGCCAGAAACAGGTATCGGCTTCTTCCCAGACGTCGGCGTCACCCGCGTCCTCGCCCGCCTCGACGGCCCCGGCGCCAGCGTAGGCAACTACCTCGGTCTCACCGGCGCCCGCATCGGAGGCGAAGAGGCCTACCTCGCAGGACTGGCCACCCACTTTGTTCCCTCGTCCTCCATCGACGCTCTCGTCCATCGCCTCGAGAGTCTCTCCCCTGAGGCGGCCGCTGACATCGGAGCCGTTGATGCGGCCCTCTCCGAATTTGCGACCAACCCGCTGGCGGAGACCTACACCTCCTCGTCCACGGGCCCCTCGGCGCAGTGGACTCACAAATCGGCCCTGCTCGGCGCACGACGAGTCGCTCTAGACTGGGCTTTTGGCTCGGCCCAGAACGACGCCAAGGCCGTCGTCACTGCGCTCGAGGACCTTGCAGCCAACCGCGCCTCTGACTCTGCCCTGTTCAAAGCCTTGGAAAAGGCAGGCTTTGGCGGCAGCGGCAGCGGCAGCAGCAGCAGCAAGGAGCTCCCCTCCGAGATTGTCTCCTGGGCCCAAGAGACGCTCAAGGCGCTCCGAACAAAGTCGCCCCGATCCGTCGTCATCTCCCACCTGGCCATCAAGACGCACCTCGAGGCACTCAAGGCGGCTCAGAGTCTGATCAAGAAGAACTCGTCGGCCTCACACACGCAGGTGCTCGAGGAGCACCAGACGGCCCGCTATGCCCTCCTCTCCAACGCGTTCAAGCTGGACATGGCGCTCGCCACGCGCTTCTGCGACCTCGCCCTCGGACGCGACTTTTACGAGGGCGTCACATTCACCCTCACCAAGGATCCTGCGACGGGCAAGCGCCGCGAGGGCATCGCCAAGTGGGCCGACGCGCGCATCGAAGATGTAGATGTGTCCGAGGTGCTCGAGCGCTTTTTCAAGTTTCTCAACGCGGGCAGCTTTGTCCACGCCGGCTCGCCCGAGTTCAAGGTGCCCAGCCTGAACTTGGCGGGCGGCAAGTTTGGGCTCGAGGGCACACCGACGGGAAGTCGGTACTGGGCGCCCTCGTTCAATGTCTTTGCGCTGCCCTCGGAGGCGGAGCTGGTGGCGCTCTGCGAGGGCACCCACCCGGCTGCGGGCAGTGTGGCCATTGTGGATCCAGAAGAGATTGTGAGCGTGCTTTCGAGCTGGAGGGCGGGCAAGAGGCCGCTCCATCTCGTCACCAAGGCGGCACCAGAGGGCACCAAGGGCGCGGGCGACGGATCCAAGGTGGGCATGTTGGAAAAGGTCAAGGAGTGGGCGGCACGCACGCTTTGACAAATCGATATTATTCAGCAGCTTTGCCTACTGCGCTCTTTGCGCATTCTTTTGGTCCCCACTTCCGCGTCCTCTTTACAACCAAAAGTCGATAATGCAACGCAATCTGCACCCCCTTTTCCACATTCCGAACATACAGTCAAGTCAGTGTGATTGCATCAAGGGCCAGAGTCCGTAAAGTGAAGCATGAAGAGACCCTTGGATGATGGTAGAGCAAGAAGAGAAAACGGGCCGGATGGTCGTGGTCGACATGATACGCATTATGACCTGCAATGCATTGAGGATGGGTCCGGAATGCACTCATACCGCCCTGAGCGCGTTCTCCACCATGCCGATGAGTTGGTCCACATCAGGCCGATCCTCAGGCTTGGTCTGCAAGCACGCCCGCACAATGTTTTTCAGCCCTTCCGAATACCTCGAGTCGTCCGGCGGGAACTTGAACGCCCCGTTGAGCACTGCAAGCGCGAGCGAGCCTCCCTGTTCGACTGTCTGGGCAGTCTCAAAGGGCGAGTGGAGATAGGCCATTGCGAAGAGGGTGCAACCCAGCGACCAGATGTCGACGGCTTCTGTCAGCGTGGTGTCTGTCTTCACGTCAAAGAGCTCTGGGGCTCGGTAGGGCATTGAAGAGCGTTCGGCGGCCATGTCCTGTGGAAGAATCAATAATGAGGTCAGACGAATGGTAGAAGGAAAGGTGTGGTTCGAAATTGCTCACCTGTTGTGCGATGGCTTCCCTTCGACTATGAACTGATACTCGCGCCTTGATTGTGCTACCAAAGTCCATCAACACGGGTTGGCCTTCATCGCTGATCATCACATTACTGTTTCCAGAAACAGGATAGCAGAGATGACCTGTCAATGGCCAGCCCGATGCTCAGTCGAGAACAGCACGGAAGATTGTACTCACGCAGGCTTGATATCTCTGTGTGCATATGGAATGAGATCCCCGCCTCGCCCTTGCTCTACAGCGCCAGGCTCCAGAGAAGGCTGCACAACGCGTGGACCCGATCCAGTGCTACGACTTGGCCTGGGCGGATATGCACTACCGCCGTCAGCCACAGCCGAAGATTCGTGCTCATCGTCATCGTCGTCATGGTTGTGCAAGTGACCAGTCATCAACCGCTCTCCCTCTGTCGTCGCCGCTGCGCCTTCATTCTCGTCAATCACAAACGGACCCGCAGAAGAGCCGTCCTGGCTCTTGCTCGTTCGGTCCATCGCTGGGCCGGAAGAAGAGACTGCCGTGGTGCCACTGGTCGAAGGCGCCGAATCGTCTGTTGCATCCTGGATGTGCGCTGACGGTAACCGGTACTGGTGCATGCACTTGACCGCTCTACACGTCCCCAAGAAGAGCTCGAGAATCTCTCGCTCTGAGAAGCTCGAGCCGCGGACGACGTGGGCATTGATTGCATCTTGGACGTTGCCCCGCTGGAAGTAAGGGAGGAAGAGGTAGATGACCTTGCCGTCGCCTTCTTGGACGACGGCCGAGTCGTAGATTCGGATGATGTTGGGGGAGCGGAAGCGCTTTGTAGCTTCGACTTCTTTCATGGCCTCTGTGAAGCCCTCGGAGCCGTAGTTGCAGCGAATCTGCCAGATCAGAGATCAGATGAGCTATTGTATCACGCTTGGGAGTGTTTATCCTTCTCCCTGACTGACCTTCTTCAGAGCAAAGGTCCTTCCGCTTTCAACATCTTGGGCAAGGTATACGAAGCCTACGAAGACAAGAGAGAGGCCCGAATCAGCTGAAGATTCAGGCACGAGTCCTGCAATCACTGCTTCCACGTACTGAACCCTCCTTCTCCGAGCAGCTTGACAATCTTGAGACTGCGGCCATTGAGCTTGAGGGAGGGACTGGAAGCATTGCATGGAAGACACGATGCCAGTGCAAAGGCCGCATCTTGGACTTTGTCAAAGAGGGTCCCCAGGAATCCTGAGGGCATGAAGCTGCTACCTCCCACGCCGCTGTAGTCGCCAGGCATGACTGTGTTGTTGTTCTTGTTGTTGTGTCCGTGATTGAGGGGTCGATGGTGTTGGTCGTCGGGAAGAAGGACCCCTTCCCGCACAGACACTGCCGCTTTTCCACTGAGCTGTTCGTAGCTGGGCAAACCATGCCATGCATGCTTCTCACCACCACCTTCTGGAAGCAAGCAGGCGTCGATGCGACGCGCGCAGGCACCGGCGCTCTTAATATTGCTCCCGCAAACGTCTGCCGTGCTGCCGTGTGCTGGAAGCTGACCGAGTTCTCATCTGGCGCAGCTTGACCTGTCTGGAAGCAGGCGAACCAACAAGAAGAATTCAACTCGTTCCAGGAGACATTCGTCCACAACATGGTCAAAGAGTTTCAGCAGCACAGCGAGATTGAGTGAGTGCTTTATGCGCTGCCTGTGAGCTGTCGTCTGCTGCTCATCCTTCTGCTCACCCCCTTTTGGCGTCAGATGGCCTTGGGCAGCATCGGTGTATGCCTTCTTTGAGCGGTATCCCAACCCGACAGCGACCCACGTCCTCTCCGTAGACGTCATAGACAGACGCATCGTCCCAAGATCGACACCGCATCTACAATGGCCCTACGAGGCCCCTCAAACATCGAGCTCAGCGGCGGTGGCGGAAGCATCTACCTCAGCTTCGACATCTGCCCCAAGCGCAAGTCCGTACCATGACCCACTCGTGCTCAGAACGACGCGCTTGCTCCTCAAGAAGGGTACCTTGCCCAAGTGGGCACCCAAGGGCCTGATCAGGAATGCAGAGAGCTGGGTCATTGAGGAATCCGAAGTCGAGCTCCAGCCCTCGATCGGAAACAGCGGAGAGCCGAAGCGGAATATGCGCTCGTGGACGCGGAACATTGATCACACTACAGTCCTCGCTGTCACAGAAGCGACCCGTTTCAAGGAGGTCAATGCCAAGGCTGCAGGTTCCGGCAAGGGCAAGGAGCGCGCAATCGAACCTGCACTGTGAGTTTCCGACCACCCTTGTTCCTTGGGCGAGTCTGGAAATACTGATGTGCTAGCATGTCGCCGACTCGTTCACTAGACCACCGCAAGCTTTAGGTTCGACGCGTGTCACCACGTCGGCCCAGATCGCTTCGCAGATCTCTTTCACTCTGCTCCGGAGAAGGATAGAAAGCTTTGGCCTTACTCGCTTCATTGCGCATAAGGACACAGTGAGTTCACTGTTGATGCTCAGCCTCATATAGTCAGCTAACCTACATTCCGCCTTCCTCGACAGTCTCGCGAAGGTCACATCTGGGCGATCAAGATGCACTGGCTACCGCAAAGAGTCCGGGACCAAGGGAGGGACGACGATCTTCTCGACGAATTGGAGCAACGGCCAAAAAGGAGACGAATTATCGCTTCCGCCTTCCGTCCACCTTGGCTCGATGGTCTGCCTGCCCGGCCAACAGAAAGACTACGGCAATGGCTTCAGAATGGTGCTTGGCTGGCACCCCATCGGCAGGGGACCACATTTGTCAAATCGCAAGTGTACGACGATTCCAAGCCGGGGGCGGCCGGCTCGGGATCGAACCCGGACGAGGAAGATGGGTCGTCCGTTGCTGAGGCTTCTTACCGACCTGGTATTTTACAACGCGCCCGCATCAGAGTGGCTCGATGGCTAGGGTATCAGACAGACGGAGCCTGCTAAAGAGCCCTCGAGCATATGATCTGGCTCAATACTGCCCTGACTTCGCCTTCTTTCGAGACATGTAAATTGACGCTGTCTGTCCACCACTGCTTTCCCCTCCCTCTAATATAGCTGGACACTGTACTCCCTTGCACCTCTCAGCACTGGCCCTTCCCAATCATCATACTAAGACAATGATTCCCTGCACTGCTGCACCCCAGCTCGGTGTGCTGATTCTGGAAGCTTTGCTCTTGGTCTGTCGGGTGTGGCTGCGCAATGGGAACGCGCTCAAAGTTTCTCAAGCTGGAGGCCTGGAGCAGTGCATGACGTCGCTGCGAAAGAGGACGACTTCCATCATCCAAGGCTCCATCATCACCGCTGCATTCACCTCCAACGCTCTTCCTCATGGCTTCTCTACAGGCGTCGATACGACGAGGCACGACCTCAGTCCCATCTCCAGCGCGGAACCAGCGCTTTGTCACCCCTTCACCCTACCTCGGCGGGGCAAGAGTACGAGGACGAAATCCACTCGCCGGCCCGAGCTCACCTGCCGCCATCGCCGCCTTGCACAGCAGAGCCTGGCAAGGTCAACCGCGACAGATCATCTCTCAGAGTGAAGGGCGCTCTTCCATCTCGTCGTTGGTGCGAACCGAGTTGAGACCTTCCTTCCTTGAGCTTCGAAGATTTGCATCCTCAACCACCGGCACCAACCCACCCACACAACAGTCGCAGTCCAGACCAGAAGAGAAACAGAACGAAGAGGATGCCGAGGAGGGTCCGCCAAAGGGCGCAAGCTGGAGGGAGCGGTTCCGGTTCATGACTCGCAGATATGGACGATGGGCGCTCGTCGTCTACCTGCTCGCCTCTGTAGTCGACTTTTCCTTCGTCTTTGCAGTGATCCACTTCTTCGGAGCAGACCACATCAAGGAGCTCGAAGCAAAAGTGCGCGCATACATTGGGCTCAAGCCGCATTCGCACGAGGAAGACGGGGAGGGCGCAGGTGCCGTCCTGAAGAACATTGATCTGGGGGCCAACAATGACGACAGCAGACGGGCTGCCGCAGAGTACCTGTCAAACGGAGGATCCACAACGACGGCGGACAACAGCAACGTCACTTCGAGCTCAAAGTCATCCTCCTGGCTCTCGGGCACCCTCGGAACCGAAGCCGTCTTGGCATACACGATCCACAAGACGCTCTTCCTTCCCTTCCGAATCGCATTCACGGCAGCCGTGTTACCCAGATTCGTCAAGCTCATGGTCCGCCTCGGCTGGAGTCGACCCAATGCTGCCATTCAACAAGCAGCGAAAACGGCGGCACAGAAAGCGGCGGCGCGAAAGGGTGTTAGCTAGGAGAGAACAACTTCTTGTTTTCGTTGTACCAAGCAGAGAAGAGGATACAGGGAAAGCAATACTAACACCCGGTCCACCAAGCTATTTACAATTGAGCGGGGACCGGGACCAAGCCGAGGATGTCGAGAGAGAGCCAAGTGTGTGCGAAGGAAACCTGAAGATATCTACGAGAAGGGTAAGGAATGTATGCGACCGCTCCGAAAGATTAGTTTTGAGGGTTGGAGGGCTGTTTTTGGAAGCTTGCTGGGAATGCGGATCCAGATGTGTTCGAGATGCCCGGTCATTGCGATCGAGGCACTCGAATAATGGGACTGAGCCATTCTTCCCACCGTCTGTCGTTTGAAGTGGCATCGTCTTGCGGGTCGCTCTCGCTCTGCACATCATCATCCTGAACTGCAGCCCCGATCCGAAGCGTGCGCAGCAAAATCTTGTACTCGCCTGCTTGGACGCGCCCGACTCCACCGACGGTGCCGTCCCAGATCACGGCGTAGATGCCATAGTTTTGGTCAAAACTGTTGCGCGGCAGCAATGCTGCCGAGGTGATGGGACCGACGACCCGACTTGCGTTGAAGCTTCGGAGTCCATCATTGGCTGAATTTCGCCGATTGGGTGGGATGATGCGGCCCAGAGAGCCCGGGAAGTCGGTCATCATGGGTGGCATCACATCATACCGATCCGTGAAGCTCCGTCTGGTAAAAGGTGCCAGAACATCGTTTGCGTCCGTCGGCAGAGGCACAGGAAGGTCCGTTGATGTCTGGACATCCGGAACGCTCACTGATGGCGCATCCTGATCGCCTACAGGGCCCAGGAACGGAACATCCTCCGGCCTGACCTGCGCTACGCTTTCAATGATGTCGATCCTTGTCAAGCGGGATCCAGCGATCAGTCGAAATTGAAGCACAGGAAAGTCGCCGTTTTCAAAGGTGTAGACTCGAGGCAGGCGTTGGACCTTGCCGGTGTCGCCAATAAGCAACGCGGGCAGCGCATAATTCTTGCTCATTCCGCTCTTGTCGTCCAGCATTTTGATGGTCGTCAGGTCAGCACCAATGCCCATGTACGAGACGGTGAGGGCTTCGTTGTTGGAGGATGAGACGCGGATAAAGCCCGAGAAGACGGGAAAGAGCCCTGGGTCGACATCTCTGCTCTGCGGGAATGCAAAGTTGACGCTGACTGTGAATGTTTCGCCTGGATCCAGAGATAGCTGGCGTGGGCTGATTTTCACACTCGCAGCGGTCGAAACCATCGGCACGGGTCCAAGGTTCTGATAGTTGAAGCGCTGCAAGATGATCCACGAGGCGTTAAGCAACAACACCCTCGTTGAGTACGACTACTTAAATATGGCTCACCTGGATTGGGAAAGTGATGGCAGTTCCAGCTGCTTCATGCTCCAAAGTATACGTCAAAACATCAGGGCTACCGTTTGTGATGTTGAATGTCTGAGTTCCTCTCGGAGTTCTGGTGTCATTCAGCAAGAGGCGAGCAGGATTGATCTGTGCGTAACAAATGAGTGCCGCGTCAGAAGCTGCAAAAGGTCCAGGATGGGCGTGATCGATGCAGACTCACCACAGTCGTGTACGTAACTGCCTTGTCAACTTGTAGCAGACCCGAACCCTGCTTTGCAACAGTCTCCAGAAAGATGCCCTTGGTCGAGTTTGAAGCTGGTAACGCAGTTGTGCGCAGTCGATCGATGATATCTCGAGCACCCAGCGGGACGGCCGAGCCCATCTTGCCTTGCCGTTGGGCTTGGAGGAGAAGCGCGGCCGCGGCTGCAGTGAATGGTGCTGCCATGCTCGTGCCGCTCAGGATGCTGTAGTTTCCTAGTGGTACCGGCCAAGTGCTGAGGATGAGACCTCCGGGTGCGGATACATCGGTAGGCGGCAGAAGATCGAATGTAGGGCCATAGGAGCTGAAGGTGGACACGGTACCCCCAGTCAGATTATTTGCCACCGTCGTCGGTCCAGAATCCGGGAACAGCAATTTGACCGTTAGTCCGGATTGCAGCTGATCCAGGATCTGTGGAAATGGCAATGCTCCGTCAAGACCTGTTCCTTCCCAGAATCGAAGAGCTCCAGACTCACCCAGGCGCCGTCAGAAGCGCCGATCATCGCTGCGTTTGTGATTCCGTATCCAGGCTCGAGATAAATGGGTGGTAGAGCGCTGTTCCACAGCAAGATTGTCTTGCCCCCGCTTGCGACCACATTCCGGTACTTGACATCGAGACTACACCCTCCTCGGCGGACGAGGACCACGAAAGGGCTAAGGTCGGGAACGTATTCTGGCAGTGGATCGCATGCGTCTCTGGGTGCAGTCGCGTCGGCTGCAGTTGCATAGACTGGCATCGCTGGAAGTCTAAATGCTCGTGGGGCGAAATATGGCTGTAGAGTCAAATGCATGGTCACTAAGCTGTTCAAATATGTCTCAGCTGGTCGAATTTGCTACCTACAATGGGGCTTGCACCCGGCAGAAGTACAGTGGCATTGAAAGCTGGTGGACGGGTATGCGCACCAGTCAGTACTACGGCGCTGATCATTTGGTTCAAGTGGCCACCTACCTGTGAATAAAGCACTGTCTATACTCCCTACTGCTATCACGTCCTTGCCGACGGCAGGGCTGGACGGGAAGAACATGCCTGCAATCCAATGTCGATTTATTACCAGCTCGGCTTGATGACACGTCGTTGGTTCGTTCACTCACCAACAGCACCGTCGTTTCCAGATGCCACAGACACAATCCTGCCCTCTTTCGCAATATTACTCGCCATTCTGGCCGTGGGCGTTTCCGTCCAGCCCGCTGGAGCTCCCACCGAAATCTGCGAACCCAGGAACGATCTCGTCAATGCTGGTTTGAAGACACCAGCGTCCAAGGTACTCACAGATAAAACGTCTGCGTTGTCTTCGAAGGCTGCCTCCATAGCCTTCATCAGCAGATCATCTGCAGTTCCTCCCTGGCAGCCGAACACCCTGTACATTCCTATCTGTGATCCTGGTGCGACTCCTGTTAGCTTGTAGCGAGGATCTTGAGCACCTATGATTCCTGTTACATGTGTGCCATGTGGTCCGCACTGAAGTTTGAGAAAGATGAGCGACTGGATTCCTCTCTCTGATTGCGCTTTCGAGTCTCACCTGGCTGAAAGGATTGGCATCTGGTGCAGGGTCGTTTGCTGTGAGGATGTATGAGACAAGGTTCAGAAAATCAAGCTACCTCAGAACATCACTGGAATCTGCCAACCTACCTCCATCATACTCATCGCCGACAAAATCAAACCCAAATGACACCTTGCAGCCTATGCGAGAATTGAGTTTCAGTCTAGCGGACTTGCTGTGTTGAATCCGTTGAAACGGAGCTGAGCTTACCTTTTCCAAAACAGCCGCCCAGTGCCGGATGAGTGTAGTCTACACCGGTATCAATGATAGCCACTTTGATACCTCGCCCATCGATTCCAGCTGCATGCAGCTTGTCGACTCCCGTCATGGCCAAATTGTTCTTGCAGTCGAGCAGCTGATGCTGTGATGGCTTGCTGACCAACTGGACTTTGTTTCCGTATGCGACGGGCCGTCTGATGAATGTGATAGGAGTCACAGACTTGACGCCTCGCATGTGACGCAGGACTGAGAGATCGTACGCATGTTCCAAGGTTACTGAGAATCCGAAGAACAGCCGCTTGTTGGGGAATTCTTGCCTGATGGCGAAGTATATGGGAGCGATCCAGTCATCTGACCCGCTGTCAGCCCTGTTACTGATTCTGGCGTATCTCGATCGGAAAGGTGAGTACCAAGGCTCGCGAGCGGTGAAGGGATTGTAGAGATCGCCGGCCCTTCTTTGTGCTGAGGCAGGAGTGACGTTGAATCCGCCCGGCTGACCCCATGGCATGTAATCCACGCCAGAGTTCGCAGCCGCTAGGACTGGCTGAGCCGCCGCCTTCTGATTCTTGACATCGAATTGGCGAAAGTATTCCAAGTTGACCACTTGAGCATCGACTTCGACGATGAAGCTTTTCGACAAGGTACCGGAGAGAGTGTTTCCTCGCCATTCTGACGCGCCTGGCGAGATGGCATCTGCTGCCGCGCAGAGGCCGAGAAGGATTGCTGGACTCGTCCAGATTTGCATACGTAGGCCGGTTTGCTGGAAATGGCCCTGGAGAGTAAGCGGAACGGTTACGGAAGAAGAAGAAGATATGGACTAGAAGGACAGAACCGCGAACCCTGTCAAAAGAAAATCTCTGCAGCAAGAAGGGGACTTTAAATGAGGTCAGCGAAGGGGATGAGAGCTTCAAGCACCTCGGATACTGAGCATGGTTGTGGATTGCTCGACGGGAGTCGGCTCAACCACGGCCATTTCTTTTCTTTGCTGTGCGATGCGCATTATCGAGCTTTACGCCGACGGGAGGGATGTCAACAGTGAGGTAAGTAGATGTTGAGGAGACGGACACTGGGCCGAGGCTCTGAGAGCGCTCTAGCAGTAGCAGTAGCAGTAGCAGAAGCAGTAGCAGTAGCAGTAACAGCCGCACGGGGGCTCGGTGGTGACAGACCCATCGGCGAGCTTAGGCCCTGCTCCTGTCGGTGGCTCTGTGTCCTCGATATTGAGAAGACGTTGGCCGATGGCATCTGGCTTAAGGTTGTGGTAGCGCTGTGGAGGGGACACCGGCGTTTTACCGGCGAGGTACCGCGATGGAACTTGTTTTGGGATGTTGCCCGATTCGCGCTCCCAAAAAAATTTCCTTGCGAAGAAAGCACACACAGCGCGCCGACTCAACGAGCAGAGCGAGTCTACAACGGACACAAGTGAGGACGCGCAAAGCTCAACAAAGTCAGAGGCAAGAGCAGAGAAGCGCAATGACATCTAGCCTGGGCGCTCTCGGCGTGCGCTCGTCGGAGGATTTGGTCAAGGCCCTCAAGGCACCCAGCGACCCTCCCCCGGGCCTCACGGTGCCGAAAATCGAAATTGCCAAAATCGTGGCAGGGAATCAGGATGGCCTCCTCGTACCGGACAGATTCCTCCTCATCTGCACCTGGATACTCGACTCTTTCACACAGGCTTCCAAGCCTCAGCCTGCCAAGGAGGCCGCTTCCGGCAAAGCCATTGTTGCTAAAGCGAATGTGACAGCGGAACATTGGCTTTTGCTTGATTCTTTGCTTTCCGACAGGAGCAAGCTCGGCGCCGAAGACATCAAAAAGCTGGCTGGAGCACACTCTGTGGTAACAATCCTGACCTGGTTCGCTCAGCAGATAGAGCCCCCTGTGCAAGTCATCAGGGCGTGCGCGACTTTCGTCAGGTCTCTGTTCCTGCATTCGGCAACGAAGCGTGCCTCGAACAATATCGACCATCTGAATAAGTGTCTGGAGGCCTCCTTCCATGCGCTGCCACAATGGACCGCCATCGACCCTAGAGCATCATTTGAGATTATGGCCGAAGTCTCGACTTGCTGGAACCTAGCTTGTGTCCACGCTGCAAATCAAAAGAAGGTAAGCTTGACCAAGCGCAATAATGGTGTTCTCCCTTCAGAATCGGAACTCATGTCTGTTTCATCCCACAGACCTTCAAGTTCTTCACCGGCGAGATGTTCGACAAATGGACGATGGCCCTCTCCAAAGTCAAGGACGTATCCGATGAAGCAGACTTGTTCGCGCTGGTGGCGTCGTTCGGCACGACGGCGCTCCTGACTGAGGACATTCTGCGATCATATTGCACAATTGCGGCAAGCATCTACAACATTGTCGAGCACCAGGATGAATCCGCTCAAGGCGATGAGATTGCAACTCGGCTGTGCAAATCTCTTCGCTCATCCGAATCAGACATTGTCGCATCAGGCTTGGCAGCGATTCCCCATCTGCTCGACCACCTAGTAAGCAAACTGGAGACTTCTTGGACCTTCATGGCGCCTGCCTCCATTACGGCATCACTCACGGGACCACTGGAACAGCAAGTATACGCGACCTGCATCAAGTCTGCGGTGCGACGGGCTTTTCTCTCACCGATTTGTGACACCATGCGCAAGACAATCTCAGGTCCCGAAGCCGATGCTCGCTCCAAGGTTGCCGCCGCTCAGAGCCGCAGGAAGATCCTTCAAGTGATGCATGACTCGAAAATGCTCAGTTCGGCCACCGTGGACGATCAAGACTGGAGGACCTGGCTACAGATGCTATTTGACGATGTCATAGCCGACGCGGCTGTCTCAACGTCTCAAGGTCTGTCTTCGCTGCAGCTACTCTGGCGTCTTGATCCGACGGCAATGGAACCCAACGTGGTCAAGATGCTCAGCCTCATCGCCGGTGATCAGAATCGGGATAATTCACGCGAATCCCTTGACTCTGCTCAGCTACTCGTTCAACATGTGACAGATCACTACACTCGGACGAGGGAGTTGCCCCACCTGTGCTCAGTGCTTTGCGAAGCCGTCACGACCGCTGCCGAATCGACGCAGACTGCGGAGGTAGCTGTCAAAAAGCGCAAATGTCCTCCCCTCTTCTCGGAAGACGGTGCATCCACGTGGGGCCGACCGCTACGGAATCTTCTAGTACCGAATCAAGCTGGTCAAATCATCGATGACATCTCTTCACGGTGCTCTGCCGCTTGTCAGGCTATCGAAAGAGTCCTCACTCCAAACTCTGCGGTCTCAATCGATGAACCTCTGCCGAAGAAACGCAAGACTCAGAAAGGGCGCGAATCTACAGCGAACAATGCTCCATCGGTTGATGCCCCAGAATTGCGACAAAGCCGTTCGATGTTCAGCATTTGTGCGCTCATCTTCCGATACCTCCGCGTAGACGACACATCCGCTGAGTCGTCAGCTCGGGTTCTCAGGGAGATGGTCGGAAACCGCCTCGAATCTGTGATGCGCCTCCTCCTCGACAGAATCACAACCTCTCCGGGCTCGGATGTACCTTCGCTCGGAAGCACGGTATCCGCTTTGTTGAACCTCCAGGTCTCGATCGCCCTCTACTACGAGCATTTGTCGCTCACAGAATCACAGGTGGCGTCTCTGCCAAGTATATCGCTCCATGCTTGGATCAGAGATGCGGCAAAGTATCCTCCGAGTCTGCGGATAGAACTGGTCAGTCACTTGAATGCAGCACTCATGCATGCCAAGCAGAGACGCTGACTTGCACAACTTTCCAGTTGCATGGCCTCTTCACAGAACTCGAAGCCAGCTCTTCACGATCATCAGGAAGTGCGAATTCCACGAAACTTGTAGAAGACATCAAGTCTCTGATCTTGTTGGACGTTCGTTCCGATCTGCAATCCTTCGAAGAGGAAGGTATCGTGCAAGATGCTTTCCTCGTCTTGGTCGGACGTTGGGCGCATCTCTTAGCGTAAGCTCACCTGTCAGGCCCAGCTGTCAGAAGCCAGTCAACTGATCTCCTGTTCTGTTTCTACAGCTCCACATTCGACTTCCGATCGTTGGTCGACCTCGTGGACCATATATTCGACATGAACCTGGAGCCGGACAAGATTGATCTACTTGCGAATTCCAGATTTGTGGAGCAGCCGAAGCTTCTCGCGGCCATCTACTCTGGCGCTATCAAGCGGCTCAATCGCATGGCAGACAAGAAGAGCCCGTCTATCCGTTCACCGGTGCCCACTTTACGCGCCTTGGAGTCCGTTGCTATTCCAAAGCCTGTCCGCGCCAGCCTTGTGGCGAGTCTGGTCAAAGCCGATCTCAATATGTCGAAGTTGGTGTCGAAGCGACCTCAAATTCAGGAGGTAGTCGACTTGCGGAAGTATCTGGAGGTTCTGCTTGCCATCGACAGGTCCGCTTCGTCGGCTCAGGTGAGAAACGCACTCTCGAAGCGTGTTGTTTTGAACATGATCAGCTAATACCTCTGTTCTCCCACAGTCCTGCATTGACTGGTTGAGGGAGGTCTCCTTCGTTGGATTCGGCACATGGGGTACTGCTGCTCAATCAGCAACTACCGACGCCATCTTGGCCGCATCGGGGACTCTTCTCGGCCAGGGCAGCGCCTCACAAGCCTCTACGGAGGCAGTGATGTCCAGCTACACGCGACTGCAAGCAACTAAAGATCCTGCAGCACGCAGAGTCGCACATGGTCTCAGGTTCCTCTTGTCGGACGGCAAGGTCGCGAGTGGCATCTTCGACATCGACGGTCCTCAAAATACAAAAGTTGTCGCAACTCTGGAGGGAGCGACTTTCGATACCGACACATGTCTGACCATTCTGGACCAGCTTCAAGCATTGCGACATACAACGAGCTCTGAGCAGGATGCTCAATCCGTGACAACTTTCAGCGAAGCGGTGATTCGATTCTTGGCGCTAGCGGACGAAGACCAGACATCAAATGCAGCCTTGGCCGTCGCCTTGGAGGTCTTGCGTCTCGGCTGGTCGAACACGAAGTCCGACAGGCTTGCCCGGTGGACGGCAACCCTGCTTTCCATACCAATCTTGCGATGTAAGTTGGGCACGCAGCATTTTTCAAGATGTACCATGCTGACCAGCGTTCCTTTTACCACCGAAGCTCATTCTGCTGCCTTGAGAGAGGAGGTCGCTATGCGCGTCAAGGATTCGTTGGGAGCCTCTGATTACGAGACCAGTCTTCTTGACTTGGAACACTATTTGGACACCCTCTTCCTCAATCCTGCAAACGTCGATGAGCGAGCTAGTGCCGTGTTGTACACTTTGACCCTGTTCCTGTGCAACGGTCCCCAAGGTGAGACTCTTAGATACCTGTTCACTACTCCCGGATACTGACGAGTCTGTTTCCAGGCACCGGCAAAGTTGCTCGCTCTTCCTTTGGCCGCATTTTCCAACGCTTGCACAGCATACCACACAGCCTCTTACAAGGACTGGATCCGACTATGCTACTAGCTGTCTCTGATCTGCTAGAGTCTCTATGTCGCCAGAAGGTTCGTGGCATTCCTGAGGTCAAAGACGACGGAGAAGAAATGCTCATCTTTCTTTCTTGACAGGCTGTTCTGCTTCGTAGTTCGGACACATGCGAGGTTATTGACCTATGTGCGAAGCTCGTTGCGCCGTCCGCTTCAGAATACCACAGCAGGACACACGACGAGTCAGGCAAGATTTTCGGCGCACTCGTTGGTGCAATGACGGCTCTGGTCCGTCAGAGACCCGACATCATGGCAAATGTTATGCCATCACTCACTGCGGTGCTTTGCCAGCTTGTAGCTCTCCTCCGCCATGCTTCTCCAGATCTGGGCAGCAAGCTGATGTCGGCTGCTCATGCAGGCTCGGCTCCCGCATGGCTGGACTTCTCCAAGCGCACCTTGGGCTCCGCAGAGGCGGACCTCTATTCTCGTCTCCTGTTGAGTCTCACTGCAAGAACGTCCGGTCTGCCAGCCATCGCCAGACAGAAGAGGGGAAACAATGGCGAGCTGCTCGAGAGCAGTACGACTTCGCTCGCTCGACCCTTCTCCAAGTATGCGATCCATGTTCTCGTGGCATACTGTCGGATGTTGAACTCGTCGGTGCTGACCACGGACCCGGACGTACGCAAGGCACTCCAACCTGGCCTATTCGCTTTATGCGATGTAGTCAAGGTTCACGAACGGGATGCGGCGATGATCACCAGCCTCGGTCCAGCTGAGCAGGTCGTCTTCAAGGACCTGTGGGCACGCTGGGAGAGGCAAAGATATCGTGGGGGATAGAGAATGCATCTGCAATCAATCCTTGCCGCATTTTTGCTCTGATCTGACTTGAGTGAGCAACGCCACCTTGAGGACTGCCAAGCGCGGGGATTGACATGGATCGTGGTTGCTCCATGGAAAATACATCAAGCCCATCGGCCAGGGTCAGGAAGGTAGGAAAGAGGGAAGGAAGGAGGAGTGCATCACGGACTCAATCTCGAGGTTGGGGACAGCCAATGCATGCAGGTTGGTGGTGTAGGAGTGATGATGATGGTAATGATGACGGTGACGACGACGACGACCATGATGATGATGGTGGTGGTGGTGGTGATGGTGACGAAGATGAAAATGATGTTGACGGGGACGTCGGTGTGCTCGATGATCAGAGCGGGAGGCGAAGAAGGAAGGGAGACTCGATGTCAGTCGATCGGAGCGAAGGTATGGAGCTGCTGAGAAGAGTGACTTACCTCTGATCGAGGGCAAGCTTCGATGCTGT
>LAXH01000085.1:58636-68982 GCA_001006505.1 Tilletia horrida | reverse complement strand
CTCTGCCTCGGTCGCCCGCCCGATCCTGCCCTACTCGATACCGCCACCCGACAGTAATGCGCAAGTGAAGACGGTTAATTTCCATGGGTACCACAACTCCATGACCGGTGTCTGCGGGAGCCTTGTGGAGGAGGTTGTTGGACCCGTTCTTCTTCTTGTTTGTGCCAACTGTCTTGAGAAGGCTGTCGTATCGTTCTAAGGCGGCAAGAGCATCTTGAACGGACCGAGGCTCACGCTGATAGACGAACGGCTGGGCTTTGACGGGAAGAGGGGAAGTGAGATCACGAATCAGATCCTTGAGAGACATGTCTCCTCGGCGGAGACGAGAATACTGAGTGCGAAAGTAAGTGATGAACTTGGTGTAATTTCCGTCGAAGCGGACGCTACCAAGGGCACGGCAGATGCGTTTTCGCGCCATCTCCGTGTCATACTTAGCCTCAAAGCGGTACCTGAGGTCTAGGCAGTCAGTGACGGGCTCGGTATCGTTCTCGGACACATATCAAGCTTGCGCTTCCTTGCGAAACGCATCCATCGCGAGCGTGACCCGCTCGCTATCGGCGATGTTGAAGGTTGCAAACTTACGTTCAGCGACCTTCAGCCAAGCGCGGAAGTCTTCTCACTCTTCTGCTGAGAGCGGGGCGAGCTGGAAACGATCAAACTGGGTCGTAGCCACCGGAGCCATGACCGGGGTCGGGGCGGGAGTAGCGGCGGCGGCGGCGGACTGCACCTGAGCTCGGAGGTTGATGGCCGCCTGGTCGAAGGCAACTTGCTGCTGCTGGATGAGGGTCTCCAAAGCGGCCATGTATGCCGTTGGGTCCGTATGATCGCTCCTCAGAGCGGCAATCTGGGCTTGAATGTCGGACTTGCTGGAAGATGATGCCTTCAAGTACTACTGATGTTAGAGCGGCTTACCTGTTGATGACTGGAGGGTGTCCTACTGATGCTCGCGGTGGAGTGTAGGGGCCTGACTGCCTTGATGACGAAGCTGACCGGCAGCTAACAAGGCGCCCCTTGGTACGTCGTGAGTAGGGTGTGAGGGTGGTTTGTAAAGGCACAAAGACTTAGAGACTGCAAGAGGGATTGCAATCTCTCGAAAGATTGTCGGTGCGTTATCCAGGTGAGTCTTCAAACTCAGCGAAAACCAGAGAAAAACAGAGAGAAAACTAGCTTGGGTGTTCCACTCCGAGATACCGCCAGAGCATCGGCTTATATAGACGAGAGGGTACAGTCACGATAGGAAATGAGAAGAAGGAGATGGAACGGAATAGAAGGGTGTCTGCTGAATCGACAAAGAAGGTAGTGTGGAAGAAAAAGATTGGAGTGGAAAAAAAAAATTGAAAGTGAGAGAAAGGACTTGGGAGCGAGACAAAGACGAGTTGGCTAAGGGAGAAAGTGAAAGTGGGACAAGGAACCAAAGTCGGTGATTGGAAATCCTGACAGCGAGCCCTCAACACGTGACTAATGTTTCTCGGCCGACAAATTGCACTGGCAATAAACTGCCTCCCTCCCCGCTGACAGCTGCGCGTAGAGCGTGGGAAGTTCGCGAGCTTGATTTCGGCGTCGGCACTCGGCACCCTCCTCGGACCAGAGAAGGCTGCTGGTCTGGAGACACGGGCAAGTTGCATTCCATCAACGCCGCCTCTTCTTGTTCTCTCAGAGAGGCGCATTTGTGACCTCGGCCTTCTTCTTACCTTCTTTCCTTTCGACACTTGGACATTGGTATCGTTCCTGTCCGGCCGGACTTACAGGCTGCTTTCCACCAAAAATCCCTTCTCTTTTCCTCCCTGCTTTCTAATCGGCGCCTCTCCGAGTCTACGACCATCGACTGGATATTCGTCTCAGCTCTTCAGCTGTTTACCGCCCTTTGTCATGGTGCGACCTGAATACGATCCGTCTGAGCCCCCGACTAGTTTCTACGAATTCATCACACTCAGGCACGATCGAGCTCAGAGTGTAGGGCGCGACTTTCACTTCACAACAGTCTTTCCCCCACGACCCTTTGGCTCCTACCAAGCCTTTGGGGGCTCGGTGCTCGCTCCTTGCGTGCAAGCTGCCTTTACAGCCCTGCAGCAAATAACGGGTGATGTTGAGGCCGCACACGGGTTTGTGCCGTTCAGCTTCCAAGGATCCTTTGTTGGTCCATCCCGCTTGAACGTTCCGCTGGAGATCCAGGTCAAGACGCTGCGTTTCACACGGACATTCGCCACATTTCTGATTATCGTCTTTCAGTTAGATGCTTCCGAAACAGAACAGCGGAGCACGACGGAAAGCGCTCGAAAAGCAATGGTCGCTGTCTTTGACTTCATCCGCCCCGGTCCTTCTTTCTTGCAGTTCGGACCGACGCCGAGGGAGCCTGTCAAAGGCGGTGCGTGGACAGATGTTGAGCGTCTGCCGAGCTACTACGACGAGATTGAGCGGCGCGAGAACGACCCGGACCAGAATGTCAGCGCAATAGCTGTTGTCCTCGAACGACTGAGCGTGGCAGACTGGGCGGGGATTCTCGAACAGCGCCTGCCCCCCGAGTCCCTCCTGGCCCAGTCAATGGGTGGCATCGTGTCCAGCTTGCCGACGTGTCAAGATCACCTCCCGCCCACACACAAACGAGGAGCTGACTGGTCCAGGTATACAACGCCCTTCACCCCGCAGGGCATTGCGGCTGATCCATTCGCTCAGCTTGCATCGGAGTCGGGCTCGGACGTGGCCGTGATTACGCCTGCTTCTGCCAATGCTGCTGCTATCGCCCATCTGGCCGACACCAAATTGGCGTGGTTTGCACCCAGCTCAGCCAAGTTCTCGATGCTGAAGCTCGAGTTGACTGTCACCCTGGAGTTCTCCCTACGCTATCACACTGGGAACCTTCGAGCTGATGAGTGGATGCTGAGGGAGATGAAGAGCATCACGGCGGGTGAGGGCCGGTCCTTCAGCGAGGCCAGATTTTTCGATCGGGCAGGTCGATTGCTGGCAACCATGACGCAGCAATGCTTGCTTAGGCAGCGTAGATCGGGAAATACGCCGAAGCTCAAGCTTTAGCGATGACACGTCTCAAGATGACATATGCCTTCGTTACCACTGCCCGACTTCTGCCACGAGGTACAGACCTTCCAGATGTCGTTTTCATCACCACGTCTTCGCCCCTAAACTGCCCTCCATCCGCCTAAATTCTAGTCCTCGTCCGACAATGCCCGTTGCCGCTGCTTTGCCCCTCTGTGCCCCAATATCATATAGGATCATCTCCTGCTTCTCTCACTATTTAATGCAGGCTCAAAGGATGCTACCTAGATGTCTGCTCCCGCCTTTCTGCGTCGACTGCAAGTTTCAGATAGATGATGCTGCAGGTCCGTCATGCCGCGCCGCGATCAGGACACAGATCCTGCAATCCTGACGTTGACAGTTCTCACCATGCCCGATTCCCGTATAGAGTACTGATCGCTTTCGGCTGGGCCAGCATGCGTTCCGATTTTGATTTCGAGACTGAATGATGTTATAGAAGCTCCAATCGGCCCTGCTCCACCAAAGACTGGACGTTGTTGTATCTGAGCAGATGAATCGTGTTCTTGCCGAGCTCCACCGTGTTGCCACTGTGACGACGATCAGCATGTTGAGCAGGCTTCCACGCGCTGCAAAGAAGTTCTGCATGTTCGCGACTCACTCAGGTGCACGTATCTGTCCGCAGTCTTCCCGGCATCGAATAAAGACCGGTTCGTCAAGGTCTGGCCGCACGACTGGAGGAGGGTTGTGTGATTTTGGCAAGGACGTGAAAGTACGATTGAGCGTTAACAAGCACAGCCTCGATGCACAGCGAATGCGTACCCATGTTATCCGCAGCAGGAGTGTCTTCTAAGGTCCTCAACTTCTCCGGCAGGTAATTCAGCACTGATGTGTTGAGATGCGCAGTATGTAATTCATTATATCTGCACACAGGGTGGAGGATCAGTGTGCGGTCTGAAGGAGGAGAACGAAGCACGTTTATGCCGCTCACTTATTTACGTAACCTAGTTCAACGTCTGACAATCTTGACTGGATGCTGATCCGCGATGCAATGTGTTGGGCAAATCTCTCAATCTGCCGGTAGGAGAGCAGATGTGACGGCGTTTTGGTAGGAAAGATGATTCTCAGTCCAGCATTGCATATAATTTAGTATCATCCTGAGGCCTACCTTCCGCAGTCGGGTCCGCAAGTACGCTTTGAGTAACCAACGAGCTCGCTCGACATCTAGTTGGACCAGCGAGAGTCGAAAATGTTCTTCCTGTGAGGTCGATGGATCCGCTAATAATGAGTCTAAGATTGACTGTCAGAATTGAGAAGCGGCAGAAGCCGTGGTTGTAAAAGGACGTTGAGCAAGGCGGCTTCCAGGTGTGCAATCGGAATGTGTGCAGCTTGCGTTGAAGTAGGTCACTCACGACTTGTTGCTCGATCTGATCGATCACGCCGTCTACGACATCCCCTTTCCAGTACAAGATGTCAGGAGCTCCTCTTTCCTCCTGCCAAGCTCTTGACAGCTTGGTGATCTCTTTCAAAGACTCCCCGTCGTCCAGCTCGGTGTCCATCTTCATCTCTGGCTTCCCTCCGGCCGGTGTTCCGTACCGATTCGATCCTGAACTCTCTGGACCGTCCCGTGACCGTTGCTGGCGAGAGGCAGTAGATCCTCCTGATGTTGCTGTTGCGCTGGACGGCCCAGCTCCGCTCGAGCCTTCTCTACCATCACCAGCGGTGCGTGAGCTGCTGTGGGCGTAACGTGACGATGGTCCGGGATCGTCCTGAGATTGTGTCAGTGGGAAGGACTCGTGCTGGCCAGGACGCAGAGGTAGGGGTGATCCTGCTTGCTGCTCATCGTCGTCATCGTCCATATTGTACATTGTAGAGGGCGAAGGATCGAATGGTGTCAGTGTTCTAAAAGAGCTTCAGCATGCATCAGGAACGTCAACCGATGTGTTGCTTTGGGTTGGGTCTTGTGTCGGGCTTCGCGTTACGCGCTCTTACGAAGACGCGACGCGTTTCCATCACGTGAGCCAGAATTTGAGAAGATCCAAGATGCGCTCCACAACACTCCAACCTCCAAGAGGAAACGCAGCTCACAACACTTCGTTACTCCTCGCCGTGAAGGAGAAGAGATGGTGCGCACTTTCACCAACGAGCGGGCATGGCCCCGCTTCACTAGCATAGAAGAAGCCCTTGTGCTGTGCGCGGGTGGGAATCTCTTGGCCGTCGGCGGTTCCTCACAACTGCAAGTCCTGCAACTTTCTGCACAGACCAGCTCAGCAGCTTGGCCGTCTTCGTCATCGGCTTCCGATGCGGTCAGGGCCGACCTGCTCATCAGCTTCGATGTCAGCGCTCCTGTGGCGGCGATTGCGTGGAGTCCTGTAACTTCGGGTCCCCAGGTCACGATGAATGATGCTGCAGAGGAGGAAGACAACGGCGGGTTCGATGGGATGCGGATCGAGTGAGCTGTCGAACTTCTGCCAATCAGCGTACGCATTATCACTGACATGCCGTGACTTGCTCTCAGACTATCGGTCGCCCTGGACGACGGGAAGGTGATCGTCTTCTCCCATGCAGGCGGGTCCACGACCTCCCTTCTGCTCGGGAAAGTGTCGAGTCGAGTGAATAGTATGGACTGGATCAACATCGATGGGAGGTCTCATCTCGCAGCTGCACAAGGTATGTCTTGCTGCAGCCCCTGCTTCGCCGCATCGCTGATACTGAACATGAATTTGAGTCTCAATCAGGTGACGGCACGCTTTCCTTGTGGACTCTGGAAGCGCCAGAGACGCTCGAGGAGGGTCTTACGCAGGCACTCGACCAGAGTTCGCAAATATACAAATTTTCGACATCGCTTCTCACCGTTGCTTTTCATCCTCAGGCCACCGGCACTTTACTGGTGCTCGACGCAGCTGGCTCGGTCAAAATGTTGGACTGGCTCAACCCATCTTTGCCGCATCACAAGCAAGGAAAGGATGAAACAGTGACGAGACCAACGTCGGGCAGTCGGAAGCCCAGGGCCGTGCACACCTTTATCGACCCTGTCACCTTTGCAGAGGCGCACACCTCGAATCGGGCGAATTCGTCTGCTCTGCTGAATGGAGATGGGTCGACTGGCTTGGGCGCAGCCAGCTGGAAGCCTCAGGACGAAAATGTGGTCGGTGCGCTGCTGGACGGCCGGTGGTGCATATGGGATGCGAGAACCAGTGCTGGCAACGGTCTTCCGGTCGAGCGAGGTGAAGCCTATGGTTCTCCAGGAGGTGGGGGTTTCAAGTGAGTATGATCGCCAATCCCATATCGTTTGAGGTGCTGCAGAAATGAAGTCTTTACTCTCTTTCTTCTACAGATGGTGCCCCACAAATGCTCAGCTGTTTCTGACTTTCTCAACCGCCTCTCGCTCCTCGATAGCCTTGGGGCCACGGTTGGGAGGTAGTGGAGGAGATTGTTTTTCGGGGGCGAGCCCCGATGATGTTCCTCTGACGATCTACGATCGCTCTTCCCTCATGCTTTCTGCCCCACGTCGGATCGCAAGATCTGAGCTGCTACCTTTCGACGCCGACCCTCCTGCGAGTACGTCGCCCATTTTGCTCAACGGACAGCATCGGACCCGGTTGGCCGGCACCTCCGCTGTGCGCGGAGAGCGGGTACAGGACGTGGAATGGATCGGCAGTGCTTTGGGTGGTGGGCTCAGAGCAGGACCAGCTCCCGGAGCCGGCGCTGGAGTGGGACCTGGGCTGGGCGACGTGGTCGCTGTTGCGATGGGTAGAGAGGTCATCTTCGTCGGTCTGAATTGAGTTGGCCCGGCTCGGAGCCTTTGTTTTTGAGAAGAACTGGCAAACAACCAGCAATGGGATCGTCTCCTCATGCAGCATGCACTTGCATTCGTGTGTACCCCTGAGCAAGACAGGCTGTGCCATTTCCTGCTCTGCATATACTGGCAAAGATGGCAGCAGGATCTCGTGGTAGACGAGGAGCAGGTCCTTGGACCCCGCAAACAAGCTCGGGCATCGCCGCTGTTAATCGCTTCCAAGAGCTCGCCATGGACGATGACGATGTCGAGGACGAAGAGGAGGAGGAGGAGGAAGACGACGATGACGAAGATGAGCGCAAAGTACCTGGACCCCCTGGTGCCGACTCGTCGAAAGAGCTCGAGCAGCTCTCCACAAGTGGTTCTGCACAACAAGGAACGGCCGAAGGACCGGTTCTCGCTGAGGCACCTGCACGTACAATCCATGCGGAATCCCCCCGTTCAGGTCCTCCAGCCCAACAGCAGCAGGGAAAACAGAGGGACGGTCGGAGCGAGAGGCAAGGTGGTCTGACGAACGCTTGGCATGAAGATGAACACAGCAGCGACGGTGACGGAAACGGCCGTGAAGGAGAGTTTGTACCAGCTCCTTCACATCCAACACCCGCAACTGCATCAGCAGCTGTAACAGCGCAAAGACCTCCAGCAGCAGCGACAGTGGAGGATGATATCCCACTTGCATACGACTCCGCCTCTTCGGCAGCTTCCTCCTCTGACAACCTCACCTCCCTCCCACCGGAACTTCGAGCTCACACAGCCTCTCTCCTCGCGCAAGCTCAGGCAGCAGAAGGTCTGAGCCCGACGGCAGAGCTCATCTTCGACACTGCGATTTGGACGATCCCGCTCGTGTTTGTGTTCGTGCTGCTTGACGTTTTGGTGAGGCAGCAGTACTCTCAGCCGATTTGGTGGAGCGGAGAGGCGAAGAGGGTGCTAAGCAGAGGACCCTGTGAGTGGAGCCAAAAGGGCCACCAAGACGATCTCCAATATTGACTCCTTGTTCCGATCCATCTTCTTACTCCCTCAGTCATTGGTGCGGTTTCGTACTATTGTGAGTCCAGCTGTCCTCAATCAGGCTGGCCAGGATTGATTCCTGACACCGCATTCATTGCAGCACTCAAGCACCGATCCTCATCTTGGCTTCGCTCTGGCTTCTTTGGTTTGTCACTGGGTGCGGGTGCTGGGTTTCTCTACGTAACAGCGAAGGTGCGATGAGTGTCTCTGGCTTCTGCTTCCGACTGATTCGCCTGTCGTAATACCTTGCTGACTTCCAGATATCTGTTACAGAGCGATTACGAAGCCGTCTTGCGACAGACTCCAGCTCTCGGTGCCCTGTGGGTGATGAGCATTGTCAAGCTCGACTTGATTCCCGCCGTAGTGTCGCTCGCCCTCGTTGGCGCTTTCGTCAAGGTGCTGGACCTCGACCTCTTCCAATGATTGTGGTCAACCTGGATCCGATCCGAATCCCCAGTTACATCGCTCAGAAGCAAATTACGGTCAATCATCCGTTCTCATTTGTCACGTCAGGGCCGGTCTCAAAGTCATGATCAACATCACTAATTCGTCAATCACATACAACTGCATCTGTACATGAACATCTTTTCACCTGACTGCGACTCTACATGGCATGGCTTCACCAGCTTCTCGACGTAAAGACATGTGGCAGCACCTGACATTGTGTTGAAACTGTTCCGGCAGAAGGATCAGTGGCAGATGGGCTTGCTCGGTGACAATGTGGATGCCGGAGCTCAATGAGCCGGCACTGCAGCCGTGGCGGGGCCTGTGCTGAGCTCCGGCGGGATGAAGGGCTTCTTCAAGGCCTCTCTGACGTACTCGACGCCAGCGTTGACATCTTCATTTTTGAAGATATTGTTCGTGTTTCCAAGACTTCTCTGGATGAGCTTGTGTGCTCGTTCCATCATGACCGCTTCGAACCGAGGTTGCGCCTTGCTGAGATAATCGTGAAAGTTTCTGCTGGTGGAAGGGTCGTAGGCAACAAGGGTCCGAGCTAGTTCTGCAGAGTCTATCAGTCCGGTATTCAAACCTGGAAGTAGCGGAGAAAAGCCCAAAGGTCAGCCAGAACCAAGGACGTTGTCAAGGAGGGTCATTGATCACCTTCGCCAGCGTGTGGCACAGTGACGTGCGCTGAGTCCCCGACCAGAGTGACGCCAATGGTGGTTGGGAAAGCAAAATCATCTGGCATGGAGTAAAGTCCGCCGCTCCAAAAGGGACCTTCCAAATGCTCAACGACATCTGTCAGTAGTGGCGAGAAGTCTTTGAGCATTTCCTTGATGGCCCCTCTTCCTCGCGCGGGGTCTGCAGCGACTTCAGGAGAAAAGAAGCCTCCGGGTTGGAAGAATGATTCGGGTTCGCGAGCAGAAACGAGCAGAGTCACCTCGGTGGGGTCCGCTAGTTGGAGATGCGCATAGATGCGCCCGTCCTTGAGGAAGAAACATAGACCTTGTCCGACGAGCTTCATCGTTTCGGGAACCTTTGACCATGGGTCCTTAATCTTGTTGCTTTGAAAAGTAAGTCCGGTGTAGACTGGTTTCTGATCGCTCAGGAAGTTGCGTGTCTTCGACCAGGCTCCGTCTGCGCCAACGATGAGATCTGCTTCAACCTGAGTACCGTTTGTGAAATGTGCGATGTGCTTGCCGGGCGAGGTGGTCGACGTGGACACGTGTGAGAGCTTATGAGCCCATTTGATCGTATCGGGTTCGAGCGAGTTCATCAGAACATCGCGCAAATCACCTCGAGAGATTTCTGGGTTTCCGCGAGCCTTTTGGGTGGAACCTTTGAGGAAGGGTGTGTGTTCCAACAGGACCTCGCCCTTGTGATTGCAGAACCGCATCTCTTCTCCCTCGACTCGGGCTTTGGCGTAGAATTGCTCATTCAGACCCGCCTCGGCAATGACCTTGAGACCGGTGTTGGGCCTGAGGTCGATGGAGCTGCCTTGCCACCGGGCGTCGGTGCCTGATTCGAGGTCGTATACTGTGACCTGAAAGCGTTTTTCAGCATCCTGACATTGGATCAATCTTGCAGCTGCAAAGCCAACGGGTCCGCCCCCGATGATTGCGATCTGGATGCGTGGTGGGGACATGGCGAAGTCGACGGTGAGGGCTCAATAGAAGTTCTACAGCCAGAAGGAGAAGTGTCAGCAAGTGAAGGACAGGGCGGACCGTTGTCCAGCAGGGCTCCCTCTGTTTGTCTTTATTATGTATAGGCTTTTGACCTCTCAGGTCAGGAGGTCCGCGGCCGTCTTCGCAGCCCATCACATGTACCATAGCCGTCTGGTTCTACGTAATTAATATCAGTCCTGGAAGCAATCTACAGACCGACCAGCGACCAGCGGTCTGTCTGAACGAAGCCGACATGGTGTCTTGCTTGTTTCCGCGCTGCAACAACGGGTCTCAGGCTCGTTGTTGCTTCAACCATGACAGGATGATATCACTTTGTCGATGTCATGAAGACCTGTCAATCGAAGCCCTTTCTGAGCAGTCTTTGCTCGCATCTTGGTCCCCTTGATGACCAGCTGGGCAAGAAGCGGGCGTGGATGAAGCAGTGG
>LAXH01000085.1:0-58601 GCA_001006505.1 Tilletia horrida | reverse complement strand
CCCCCCCCCCCCCCCCCCCTGATCACGTGATCTCCAGCCTTCAACGCAGCGAGGCACTGGCCACCTGCGCTGATGCCAGAATTTCACGTTAATCATCAACGACGCCAAGTAGCCGCTTCGTGCCATTCAAGGGAAGTGGTACTGGCGCGCTGAAGTGTTGTCAGTAGGCGGCTGTCATTGAGTGTGCGCTGTGCCTGGGTGCAAGATCTGGCAACCATGTCCGACGAGCAAGCGCCGCCAATATTCCTCGTGGAAGGAGACCCTTTCGATTGGGAATCATACATGTGAGTATGCAATGCTCTCTGAGCACCGGGCTGGCGTCAAAGCAGGACGAGTGGCTCATCTCTTTCTCACTGATGCGCGGCCCTGCGTCGTCCCACCTGCAGCTCAAACTATCAAGGTAAGCTCAGCTGCTGCTGCAGCCTCGCACACTGTGTGCTGACGTCTCTCCACACAACAACCCACAAAATTCCCAGGGAGAACCAAGATCCACAGATTACTTTTCATCGCGGCCCACTCGCCCACGCTTCGAGCACCTGCCGCCGAAGCAGCCGCCAAGGAGATCCAAGCGCAGACTGCCGATGTGTCGACTTACCAAGCCGCCCTGCTGCTGCGCAACACCCACCCCGATGTCGCACAAACTCTGATCCCAGCTGACCAGAGAGTAACTGCCGACTCGGTCTGGATCAAGCAGACGCAGGAGAGAGCGCGGTCAAAGATGGAGCGGCTCGAGCTTGAGCTCAGACAATACATGAACAATCTGATAAAAGAGAGCATTCGAGTGAGTTGCAAATCTTGACTCCAAACTGTTTGATCTGCCGCTCAAAGCTCGTTGACTGCTCTGTTGACCAGATGGCGCATCGAGACCTTGGGCATCATGCTCGGTACTGTGGCGATCTTGCAACCGCATTCGGCAGTTATACAAAGACTCGAGACTACTGCACAACCAGCGAGGCGGTGATGGAGATGTGCTTGAACAGTATCGATGTGAGCTTACATGCTGTTTTAAGTATACAGTTATACTGGTCAGTTGACACACTTCTGTCGATGTTTCACTACCTCCAGGTGTGCATTGAGCTCGGTCGCTGGTCAGACGTGCTCACCTACGTCGGCAAAGCAGAGTCTCAACTCGATACCTTCAACCCGCTGATTGCAGGCGCGGTTTCCAACATTCTACACTCATCATCAGAATCAGCTCTGAATGCAGCAGCATCGGGGAGCGGAGCGGGGAGCTCGTCGGGCGCAGCCTCCGGCTCAACCTCGAGATACGCTGGTGGCACAGTTGGAGGCGTCGCAGCTCGTGGCGCAAGTACAGCGGGAGGCGATGCGATCGGGGCCCTCTTCCGGGCAGGCTTAAGGGGCGAGACGGACGATACGACGGGACCAGGCGGTGCTGCGGCTGCGACCGGGCCCATGGGAACGTCATCGGAGAAAGCCAAGGCCAGGAAAGAGTTGGCACTGCTGAATGCGAGACTGAAGGCTGCGCAAGCTCTGGCGCTCTTCAGACTGGAGAGGTATACGATGGCCGCAAGAGCATTCTTGGACTGTGATGCGGGGGCTTCAGAAGCGTATATTGAGGTAAGCTTTCCGTGAGCTTTTCACGGTACCTGCTCATGAGAGCTCACATTCCCTCGCTCTGAATCCTGCAGTTTATCTCTCCAGCCGACATCGCGCTGTATGGCGTCTTTTGCTCGCTGTCTGGCTTTACCCGCACAGAACTCAAAACGGTCGTGCTCGAAAGGACGTCCTTCTCGGCATTCCTCGAGCATGAACCTCATGCTCGCGAAATGCTGGAGGACTTTGCTGCGTGTCGATACCGCAAGGTGCTGGATATGCTGGAGAAGTGGAAGGTGAGTGCCAGCCAGCCCATTCGACCGGACCTTGACGGCGTCAGCGCAATTTTCTCAAGGGTCCATCCTCCTTTCTTCCGCTACCGCCTCGCAGTCCCGCCACAGTCTCGACATTCACCTGAGTCCAGTGCTCAACAGACTGAGCCGGACCCTGACTCGTCGTGCGATATGTCAGTTTGTCGAGCCTTACCAGTCTGTGGCCATCTCGCGCATCAGCGAAGCGTTTTCTTGGGATCGACAACGGACCCAGACTGCGCTGGTGGAGCTTGTGCGGAGTGGAGATATCAAGGCCAGGGTCAATACAGTGGCAGGGGTGCTGGAGGTGGATGTTCAGGATGAGCGGGCGGAGCTGTTCACGCGAGCGCTCAAGGTCGGCACAGATCGGTCGGCCAAGTCGAGGAAGATCCTGTTCAGAATGAACTTGGTCCGCGAAGGGTAAGTGTGTTGTGGCCCGACCGTGAATGCTCTGGAGGATGATCCGTCTGATTCGTTTTTTTCCCTCACGAAACCCCAGCATTATTGTCAAGGAGACCAAGGAGGATCCCCTGGACTACCGAGTGGCCATGCAAGAATGAACAGACCTTGTGCTGATGATGGGATGAATGTCATGTTTGTTGGTTCTGTAATGATACATAATAAGATTGTCCGGGTGTTGCTTCGTTCTCTCCGGGTGCCTGACAGGTGACAACTTCTGTCCCGATTGTTTACGAGAGAACAATTACGAGACAGGAAGGACAACAAGCAGAGGGTCTGTTCAGGCACATCTCATTTCGGGAGCAGAAGATTTAATCAAGGTGAGCGCGCGATTCCTTGTTGGAAAGAGTCAGCAAGTTTGTTGGCGCAGGAGAGAGAAGGAAGGGGATGGACGAGCCTTGATTTTGATTGGGGCTGCGAGTTTGTGACTCGGCCTGGGCGCCTTCTCTTCTCGGGGTCCAAAAACAAAGAGCTGGGGAACAGAACACATCAGACAGGGAAGGAAGTATAAATGAGAAGGGTTGCAGTCTGACCCCCCATTCCAAAGTTCTTGCCTTCTCCCTTCCATCCGTCATCGCTCCCTCCCTAGATTGCCCCTTGTCGTCAGCGTCATGTCCTCTACAGGCTCGAGCTCAGGCTCATCTACAGGCCCATCGCCCAAGCTTTCTTTGCATCAGGGAAATGCTCTCGTCTACTCCACCTTATCCGCCTTCTTCCTCGTCGGACTCTATGCTGGCTACCGATGCAAGACCCAGCGCGACTTCCTCTCCGGTCTCCGAACTCAAGGTGTCCTCGCCCTCACTCTCAACTGGATCGCAAGTAGTCAGTGTCTCGGTCGCCTTGCCCTTTCGATCACGTAGATACTTTTTTGGTCTTTCGAACACCTTTTTCCAACCGCCCAAGGCACAAGTTTTCGCCCAACCCTGAGGACATTCGCATGAATCTGGTAAAGTATTCTCAGCCCCAGCCCGTATCTCCCAGCCCATTTCCGCATCTCGATCTCGCCTCTCCTTCCCTCTCGCTCCTGTTCTTGTCGCTCAGTCGATTTGACTCAGGTCGCGAGATAAGGGGGCTGGCGAGATGCGAGCACCTCTCGCGATTCCACCGCTTCTCGGTCATTGTGCTCGGATTGTGCTCGAGCTCTGTTCAAGTGGTAGGAACTAGGTCGAAGTGCCTCGAGAGTGTCTCGGTCTCTGGGTCCAGATCCTCTCCTTCCCACCCCCTTCGCTTGATCCTTTTTGTTCATGCTTCTCCTTTGACCACAGCCACAGTCTCTCTCTTCCAGCATCTAGTCTTCAGGAGCGATGCTGGTTCATGTCATCAGGTGGCACTGTTTCAGAAGATCTCACGAAGGAGGCCGAGGATCAGATCCAAAGACTAGGACCGCTCTCGATACTCTCATCTTCCAGATTCTTCTCCTTCAGATGCAGGCAGCCCCATTCCTCACAATAGACCCACTCCCAAGCAAAGGAAAAGCAACGGGTGCTCGTGTTCTTGGCTCTCTTCCTTGCTTTCATTCGTTTTCTCTCCCCTCTTTGGGTAGGAGAGGGAGTGTTGGGCTTGTGAAGAGACCAGAACTCAGGGCTGAGATACATACCGTCATGCAGCTGATCACGTTAATGCGTGCGAAGTGATGCTTCTTCCTCAAGGATTTTGGTCTGGTATCCAGAGCCTCGCTCTGGCCCAGGGAGGAAGGTCTTCAGGTCTTCATAGCCTTGTAGCTTGCTGGCCTGTTGGCCGGACTCAGCCAAACCCACCCCTACCCCAGATCCCCTTCCTTTCACCCCGTCTTTTTCCAAGGCTGCTCTGGTCTCCGGTGAGCTAACTTCCTGCCTTTGCTCTGCCGCCCTCACTACTACCTTAGATATGTCATCGAGTCTGCTATTTGGCTACCCGCAACTCGCTGTAATCCCCGGTGCCGGCATTCTCGGACTGACCGCCTACGCATTCTCTACCGTCGTCCCGCTTTGGGCGTTCGCCTTCCTGGGTCCTTACATCAGACGCATTGCCCCTGAAGGCTTCACCCTCGCTCAGTACATTCGGGTTCGCTTTGGAATCGCCATGGGCATCCTTAGTGCTCTGGTGTTTGTCGGATTTATGCTGTGCTTCATGGTGAGTTCTGGTGATGGGCATGGGCAAACGTCACCTCTGACTGATGAAGAGGGTTCTTGGTCACAGATCACCGAGCTCAACACTTACAGCTCGGTCGTCAACCTGCTCGGAAATGTGGATGGGACCATCGCTGCCTTGATTGTTGCTATCTCCACCACCATCTACACTGCCTACGGAGGTTTCAAGGCTTCGCTCTGGACTGACAACGTCAATGCGGTCGTGATTTCCGTCTTCCTCCTCATGATGGTGATCGCCATCGGCATCAAGATTGACGTCGACCCCCAGCGCGTTGCGGACAGTGGGCTCACCAAGCCTTCCCGCCTGGGCGGAGAGCTCTGGTACATCCTTACCGTCGCTCTGTTGTTCTCCCAAATGTTGAACCAAGGTAAGCAGACCCTCCACAATCATACAGCATTCACGTCATGATCTGACCACACAACTGTGTCTTGTTTTCAGGTTTCTGGCAACGTGCTTTCGCTTCGAAGAACAACCGGACGCTCTACTACTCGGTTCTCCTCGCTACTCTGCCCCTGTTTGCAATCTGCTTCCTCGTCGGAATGGCCGGTCCACTGGTCTGGTGGTCAGACTTGAATCTGTTCAACGGTCCTGTTCCCGGTGGCGACGACGGTAGCCTAGCTGTGTTCCAGATTCTCGACACCCTGCCAGCCTGGTGCTCTGGAATCGTCATCGTCCTGGCGGGCGCGCTGAGTTCCAGTGCGTACGACACCCTGCAGTCTGCTCAGATCTCGACGATCCAGAACGACGTCTTCTTGGGCAAGCTCAACATCTGGGCGTGCCGGGTGATCCTGCTCGCTCTCAATGTCCCCTCTGTGAGTATGAGTCTCGGTATATACTGCTCATAAGAAGACCGAATTGACCGTCTACACAACGCGAATTTAGGTCATCTTGGCAGTCAAGAATGTCGACATCTTGGAGGTCTTCCTGATCGCCGACCTGGGAGCCGCAGCGGCCTTGCCTGCACCCCTCCTCGGGCTGATTCCTCAGCTCTGGTGGCTGAACGGCTTCGATGTGTTCGTTGGTGCCTGCGGAGGCTTCTTTACCGTCTTTCTCTTCGGCACTGCCTTCTACGGCGGCGATGCAATCAAGGGTGGAGCCCTGATCAGTCTTCCGGAGGGTCTTTACATCGAAGACTACAGCGTGCTGGGTGCCTTCCTCGCCGCACCGATCGGCAGTGTGGGCTGGTCATTCATCGCTTTTGGCTTCCGTGTTGCGGCTCTCTGGGCCGGTGCCAAATTCTTCCGCGGTCGAGTCGCCTCCGAAGGCGAATCACGCGGCCTGTTCGACAAGGCCGGCTCGTGGGTCGTCAGCGCTTACGATGGTATTTGGATCAAGAAGGAGTGGGATGCCCGTGACTTTGTGTTGGAGGCGGACCGCGTCATCGGTGGCCCTGGTGACCAAGGTGTTGACAAGGTCGAGGAACTTGGAAGCGCGGGACATGGTGAGACCGTAGCCCGTGTCGATGAGCGTTCTGATGAGGACGCTAGCTCTCTCAAGAAGTAAACGACATCAACAGAGCGCCATTCCGCCAGTCCCGACACCCTTCTCCTTTCCTCCGAACTCTCTCACTTTTGTCTCCCTTTGGTCTAAATCTTGGTGTCTTGCACACTGTCCCCTTCATCCGTCTCGCTCGTATTCCGCCAGGTCATACATTTTCCTGTCATATCAAACGCTGTCTCTATCTCCTCGTTGTTCCATCTCGCAGTTCCCTATCGAATTCATATCCCCTGCAAGGTCGCAGATCCTCCCTTGATCCACGCCCTGTCAGGTGCTCTAGAGCTGCGCGAGTACCTTGATTTGAGCCAATTTTTTCTGCATTACTTGTTTTTCGTTTGTCTGCGTGGATAGAATGGCACGTCCAAGAAGGAGGGCAGGTGTTCGGAGAGGGATAGGAACACGAAAGAAGAGAGGAGCGGAAATGTATCTCTGGTCAGTCATCAGCTCCCGCTTCAAGGAGCGACAGTTGCAGTCAGACGCACCTATACGAGAAGCGCTTTCTTGTGGGGGCGAACTCTCCCAACTTGTGTCCGACCATCTCCTCGGTGACGTTGACGGGCACATGCAGCTTTCCGTTGTGGACGAGGAACTTGAGGCCGATGAAGTTGGGCAGAATGGTGCACGAACGAGCATTAGTGCGGATAGGAGTGTTGTTGCGCAGAGCCTGTTGGAGATTTGGGAAGGCGACGAAGAAGGGACCTGAAAGGACAGCAAAGACCGCACATGAAAGAAGGGGCCAATAAGGGCAAGTTCAGTGAGTGTGACGGGACAGGAAGCTGCATCGAGCAGATCATTTCAACCCACCTTTCCAGGCAGAGCGCTTGAGACAGGCGACTGTGACTGAGACCATGGTGGTACGACGTCTAGGGAGCTCTCTGCTCGCCGTCCGCGCTTGTTGAGCCTTCGTCTCTACGTCGATGCCTTGGTCCTATCTAGACTATCTCGAGGTTTGGAGACTTGGAGCCAGCCATCAGCGCAAGAAGAAGGGGACGAATACAGCGTGTCAGCGAGCGAGACTCACGTGATACTAATTGCTTCTCGGCCGAGATACCTTCATGAGCCACAGATGCTGTCCGTGCGCTTGCGTGCGCTCGCTATGAAACACCGTCATTCAGCGAGACGAATCTTCGACCTTCCCACCAGCACCAACGCTTCTTCACACTTGTCTCTGGAAACGCATCTACAATCATGTGTACGTCTCTCAGTAAAAGCGCTCGTCGTGATAGTGCTCGCTGCTTACCTCCTCGATTCAATCTGTGCAGCTGACAACCACAGCCTTCCCAAGCTCGACTACCCTTACAATGGCCTCGAGCCCGCCATCTCCGAGGAGATGTGAGTCGCCTCTGAGATCCCGGCGTGCACAACCACCCCAGCTGATCTTACCCCCTTTTCTTCGCTCTCAGTATGACCCTCCACCACACCAAGCACCACCAGACATACATCAACAACTTGAACGCCGCCGAGAAGGCATACGCCCAGGCCGTCTCGTCCACCGATGTCAAGAAGCAGATCGAGCTCCAATCTGCCATCAAGTTCAACGGTGGCGGCCACATCAACCACAGCCTCTTCTGGAAGAACCTGGCCCCTGCCTCTTCCGGCGGCGGCTCCCTTGAGGACGGTCCCCTCAAGCAGGCCATCGACCGTGACTTTGGCTCTCTTGACAAGCTCAAGACCTATTTCAACGGTCAGGCTGCCACCATCCAGGGCTCCGGCTGGGCATGGCTCGGATTCTCCCCCGTCACCCAGAAGCTGGAGGGTGAGTCGATCTCAGAGCCGAAAGTCGCGTCTTTGATCTTTCTGTACATCGTTTTTGACATCATCCTCTTTGCTGTGCGCGCTTGAACAGTTGTCCTTACCAAGGACCAGGACCCTCTGATCACACACGCCCCCATCATCGGTGTCGATGCCTGGGAGCACGGTGAGCATGCACAAGGCCTTAGGCGCGTGGAGTGGGCTCCTCTGACCTGGACATTGTGCATTTCCACAGCGTACTACCTGCAGTACAAGAACGTCAAGGTCGAGTGAGTATTGATGTATTCGATGACGTTACGCGTCTTTATACATGCGGTGCTGACACAACTTGCCCTGGCGACTTTTGCAGCTACTTCAAGAACGTCTGGTAAGCTCTCATCTATGTTGAAATCAGATGATCTCCAATCATACAATCTGACCCGGCGTTCATTTCACAGGTCCGTCATCAACTTCAAGGAGGCCGAGTCTCGCTTCAAGGCCGCCTCTGCCAAGGCTGCCCTCTAAACAGCTCGCGCCGTGTAAAGCAGCGCGATACACTGTATTGAGTAAAGTCATGCTCTGATGAAATGCAACACGTTCTGAAGATCACCCGGCGCGTGAATGCACTACTGGCTACTCTACAAAAGTTGAAGTTCAGTCGACGACTTGTGATTTCAGCGCCAGTCTCCCTCTCCATCGTCGCTCATTCCAAAACGGGTGATTGAACCATCGTCGCGATCGCCAAATCGTGGCGAGCTGGGTCCTTCTGCGCCGTCCTGCTCGTCTCTATTCCTGCGACGGTCCTCGTCTGGTTGCGAAGAAGAGAATGAGGAAGAGTAAGTCGCCCGCGCCGCCGATTTTGCCGATGTGTCGTCTTCCACATGCAGCATCATCTAGAACGAAAGGGGGACCAAAAGGGTGGGGTGATGTGAGATCACAAGCAATATCTCAGCGTGGGGCGTAGCATAGACTACTCACATTGATTACGCCAGAATCGAGCGTCCGAATGGGCAACAGCTTGGCCTTGTTGCTTTCTTCTGTTGCGCCCCTCTGCTGTCCACTTGGCTGTTGTTCGGATGGGACCCAAGGACCCTCAACCGGTTCCTGGAAAGGGGGGTAATCAGCATGTACGGAAACCGATGTTCAGTCCCGATGCCTAAGCTTTTCGGTTACAAAGCACAACTAGGTCTCGCTTCACATCCTTACGTTCTTGTCGTCAGATGATGGCCCTTGCCCAGGCTTGAACTCCATCAATATCGCAAAGGACGTGTCTGAATGCAGATTCGAACAAAGGTGTCAAGGAAGGGGATCCTGTGCGTAAGCAAAGGAGCAACTTGTAGCACTACGGACTTGAGCGCTGGACTCACTATCTGGATGCGGTAACGCTTGAAGGCTGGATTCGACCAGCATGAGCTTCATCATGAAGGCGCGAAGAAAGAGTTCAAGCTCATGCAAGGAAGGCGCATTGTCGATCCTGTGGGGGGCGGGCTTGAGGCGGTCAGTACATTTTTGGTTTCGCTCCGAGGTTCGGGGCAGACGGTGCAGGGTTCAATGCCTCCCGGCAGCTTTAGAGCGTCCTGGCGAAATGACTCACATCAAGTCTCGATCACGAGGCAGCGGGACTGGTATGAGGTAGTCCAGGTGGAACACAAATCGCTCGAGCGGGGTGCTGTCTGTCTCTTCCGAGATGGCGAGGATCACGCGTTCGACGGTAGCCTGTTGTGAGGCCAGAAGGTGCACGGATAAAGAAGAAAGGGGAAGGAACAGAGTTTCAGTAAATACAAAGGGCGTTCATGACAACAGAGAGGAGAGTTACGGCGACTGACCTTGTACAGTTCCGCCTTGACGGCCTTGATGATCATGCCCACATAGTTGGCCAGACCTGGATGCCGAACTTGATAGACTGGCGTGTTGTACTTCTTCCGTCTCTGAAATACTTCTGTAGAGAACATATCGGAACGGACAAAGAGGTTGATGAGCCCGCTGGATTTTCATCAAAGCGGCTGTTATGAATGCCCATGCTGAGTTACCTGGAGGATATACGCCACGGACACAGAGCAGCGTTTCTATTGCGACTTGCACTGTGAGAAGAAGAGGTAAGCTCAAGTACAGCGTCGTACCAGGTTCAGCAGACCTCTTCCAGGCTGGCAAGATGGCGAAAAGACGTACAGAAGCCACAGAGATGTTGGACTAACTCTGCCGTGAGCATTGGCAAAGGTTGGATCAGATGCCAGACTCATCCTCATATTCACATCACAACCAGTGTCAGTTTGCTCACCATTGTAGGTCAGCGGTGAATGAGATACGCTTGTTGAAGGCGCGTTCATCTGCTCGTTGTCAGCCACACGTTGCGAAGGGGAAGGGATGAATGACTGCGGTTGTGGTTGAGGGGATCTGGTCAAGATGATCCAAGCATGCCTTCTTTCTTCCCTTTGTCTTTACGATTTGCAAGGCCGTGCGAATAAACGCGTCTGCGTCTATCGAGAAGCTCAGCACAGCGAGGTCCTCTTTCATCACGTCTAGAATGCCTGACTGCAGGCCGCGGTGATGCTATGCAAAGCTATATATTTGATTGCTACAGCAGAGTCGTGACAAAGTGACATCAATCGGCAGCCTGTGATCTGCCGATGCCCAGATGGTAGAGACGCGTCCCAGATTCGCCGCATGCTCTTCCGCAACAACAACGCAGAGGAAGCAAAGCAGCAGATGTGAGCAGCGTGGGTATAGGAAGTAGTCGAAAGACAAGGACGTGATCCTCTCAGAGGGATATAGAGATCCGGGCACAGAGGCGGAAGAGGGATTTACACGTCCTTCTTGTCTTCCTCCTCCTTTGCGAAGGCGCCGGCCTTCTTGGCCTCGTCTTGGAGGAAGACGGAAGGTCGTCGGCCGCCCACCACGGAAGAGTCCTTCTCTTGGTGCTCGATGACGACTCCGAGCTTGGCGAGCTGTTCGGGCGTAAGAGCCGCACGGGGACCTTCGTAGACGCGGTGGGCGTAGATGACGTACCAGACACCGGATAGGAACAGAACACCAAGAGCGATGACCCTGGAGAGCGGCGCGCAAATATTCCGGCAAAGCATCGAGTCAGCACTTGTATGCAAAGCTTCGCGGCCTTAATGTGGCAGGATGTGAGCTCACCATGAGTAGTTGAAGAAGCGAGCAGTAATGGGATAAGTGGTGGGAATGCACAGAACGATGCATCTATAGGAAGAGCGCGTCAGAATCGGACAGACACGGCGTTCAGACTACCAAGCAGAGTCGGCTACTCACTCAAACAGGGTCCAGACGATGGCGATGCCGTTGACGACGCGTCCGAACCAACCTCGGCCGAGGTGGAAGGGACCGGGCTTGAACTGCACCTCGGGGTGGTCTTGGAAGATTTGCCGGCAGATAATAGGGACTACGTAAGAGAGATCCATACCGAGCGCAGCAAGAGCAAAGATGGCGGTGAGAGCACTGCAATGAGAAAGCACAGCAGGTTCGGGTCAGGAGGAGGCAAATGACGCGTCAGAAAGAGGTGCCTAAAGTGTTCAACTCACTAGTACGAGGCAAAAGCGAGCAGACCCAACAGGATACAGCCGACGGTGACAAGGATGGTCGCGTTGATGGTGGTGCCGAGACGCTTGTCGACCTTGTAGAACATGCTGGGCAAAGCTCTGTCACGCGCCATCGCGTACGCTGAACGAGCGTTGGCCTGAATGGCGGTGATGCAGACAAAGGCGGCGACAGCGCAAATGAAGGGCCAGAGGACGAGGAAGGCAACTCTGCCGCCGCGTTGGAGCAAGATTTCTGCAAAGACGAGTCCGCCTGGCCAGGTCAGAGGTACGTTGACGGGGTCAGCTGCGAGGACGTCGAGGATGTTGCCTGAGACGAGGACAAGGACGATGTTGAGGATCCAGCCGACAAGACCAGTTCCGCCGACGGCAATGATGATGGCGGCGGGCGCAGCGTAGGCAGCGCGATGGATCTCCTCGCTGATATGCGCTGGAGGAAGAAGACGCAAGAGACAATTCTGTCAAAATTCGCGCTGAGACCTGTCGGACCAAAGTCCAAACTGTATAGGTAGGATCGAGGACTCACCAGTCGCGTCGTAGTCTGTCATTACGAACTGCACACTGAGCAAAGAGAGCAGGAATGGAATGGCGGTACCGGACCAGCCCGAGATGGACTGGATCTCTCCAAAGGTGTATGCAGCGGTGTGAATCTCTTCCCGGGGAGTGCGAGCCAGAACCTAGATAACGCGAATGAGGGGAGGCAAAAAAAAAATATCCGCAAGGCTGTCAGGATCTGAAAGTCGCGAGCTGTCTCGCTTGAGGTCTATGGCATGACTCACGATGATGATCAAGACCAAGGTCGCGCCGAGGTTGACAAAGACGTAACCCGAGGTAAGGCGGGCGAGGGTCTTGGTACCGAGGCAGTTGATCAAGCCGAAGATGGCCATCAGGGCTGCGTAGAGTCCGACTGTGGCTCCGGTGCTAGCGACGTAGCTGGTGTTGGTAGCTATAATGAGAAGGGAAATGGGAGATTGCGTGCGGGTGTCAGAGCAAGGGTCATGAGCTGTGCAGCCATGTTATGGGGGAGAGGGCACTCACCGACGTAGACGTATGCCCAAATCATCTGGGAGAGTCCGTAGCAAGTGCCTGCAATGCCAGCGAGTTGACCTGTAAAGTTGAGGTAGCCGACGAACCAGGCGGTGACGGCGCGGTACTTGCGAGGGACGACCATGCCCGAGGCAGAGTAGAGGCCTCCGCAGGAAGGGAAGGCGGAGACGAGCTCTCCGATGCTGACGCCGAGGGCAAAGTTGAAGATGCTGCCCATGAACCAGGTCCAGACGGTAGGGGCGGGTCCGCCGAGAGTGAAGGGCGAGTTGAAAGTGGTGGCTACGGAGGAGACGAGACCCATGATGGAGAAGGCAAAGGAGATGGTGGAGAGGCTTTTGAACTCTCTTGCGAACTCGCTCTTGTAGCCCATGCGAGCGGCGAGCTCGGCGTCGTCGTCATTGCTGGAGAGCTGGGTGGAGCCAGTCTCTGGGTCATGTCTGCGAGTGACTGTGACTTGGGCATCAGGCGTGGACGGGGTTGCCGACTTGGTCGACTGGGCGTCTGGTTGAGCTGCCGACATGGTGGATCACCAATCGAAGGAAGAGGAGGGCAGCGGGGTCAGCTAGTGGACAAGTAAGAAGATGTAGGAGGGCAAGGTAAGAAAAGAGAGAGATGTTGTGCAGGAAGACTGCAAGGAAGCTCTGACTGCTTTGAGACGGTGTCTTTTTAAAGATAAAAAATGGCGACTTGGCTGATTTATCAGTTGGCAACCAACCCGACGACTGACTGACTTACTTGATCAGCCTTGTCTGTCTCATCCGGCCTCAAGTCAAGCCGAAGAAGTGCTTGTGCCTCACATGCCCGCCCTTTGTCTGGACCCAGAGCGGCCTTTGTGTGTTGTGTTGATGGACACCAAAGACAAGCCTCGGTCTGTCACCTACCGTACAGTACATAAGGCACGAGAATTTGTTGGAGTTTGTGGAGAGCCAGCAAGCACTGGACCACAGCAAGAGGTGAGAGCAGAAGCAGCTTTGACCCAATTTATGCACAAGTTGTGCCGGGCGGAGAAAGAGTGCAAGCCCTAGAGAGAACATCATCACGTGACTACCATCCCGATCTCGGCGTGGGTCGGGCTGAAAGGAAGAACCCTGACTCATTTGCCCGATCCGAATTGACGCCGGGTCAAAATTGATGGACAGCAGGAAGAACACGGATGAGCACGAGTACGAGGACATAAAACGGACAAGGAGCTCCCACATCCCATATCATCTCTTGCTCCTACATATCTTCCATCACCGTCTACTCACTCACTCACTCATCAGTCGAATACCACTCAATGTCCTTCGGAACACATCGCCCCGTCGGCAACGAGGAGCGCAGACAAAAGTACGTCATCCTCATCCAACCCCAATCTCCTCCAGCATGCAGTAGCTGACCTGTTCACCCTGCCCCTTCGATGCGTGTCTGTAATCACAGGCAATACGAATATGCGATATCTCACGCCGCCAAGGGTGCCGCCCTCGGTCTCGCCGTAGCTCTGCCCGCCGCCTTCTTCCTCAACAAGAGATGGGAGCCCTTCCGCAGACTCAATCTCCCCGTGCAGGCCTTCTTTGTCAGCTCCGCCTCCATCGCCACCGGTGTCATTGCAGCAGACAAGGCAGGCATCCGATTCGACGAGGAGCACTACTCTGATGCAGGCGCAGCCATCCGCAGACGAGCGCTCTCCGTCGAGGAAAAGATGTGGGACGATCTCAGCACTAGGGACAAGATCTTGACCACCATCAAGGATAATCAGTGAGTTTGATTAGAAAGCTTGAGGCTTCTACAATGCTATGCCTGCGACTACCAGATCTGATGGCGTGTCCTCGTCTCTCTTTGCCCTTCCTCTCCACCAGATTCGCAGTCGTCAGCGGCATTTGGGCCGTCTCCCTCGGTGGCATCCTCGCATACATTCGCACACAACCCCTCTCAGGCGCACAAAGATTGGTCCAGGCACGTGTCTGGGCACAAGGCATCACCCTCGCCAGTCTCGTTGGTCTCGCAGGCATCAGTCGGATCCCATCTGCTGGGGACAAGCTCTTGCAGTACGAGAAGGACGAAAACTTACATTCGTGGCGGAGTAAGTCGACACGCGTTCGGACAAAGCCCTCTTTGCATTTGGACAGGCGCTGACCTATGTTCCTCTTGTCTAGACTTTATCCCACCAGAAGATAACAAGGACGCGCCAAAACCTTAATCCAGCTCCTCCCTCGCGTCGACCGACCATCCTTTCGCTTAAGTCGATAGAGCTCCATACATGCCACTCATAATCACGCGCACGACGCGTCAGAACCCACCACTCTCACCAATTGTACCAAGCGGCTACCCGATCGTCACCTCTTCGCATCATCTCTCTATCGCATCCCATACATAGCCTTCCAATGCATCAAGTTTTCTCTCTCTGATGCGGGCCTAGAGTTTACCGTTTGCGCACATCGTCGTTATTGCTCACATCTGCATCTGCAGGACCACAAAGTTCGGCACGGGACGCGTTTCCAGCCCTGAAATCGACTGTTCAATTTTTTTCGGGCAAGATGTAGGAGGGAACCAAGACGAGAAAGATAAGGAGAGAGTATAGAGTAGAGCAAAAAATCGAGGGAGAGAGAGAGAGAGAGAGAAAGAGAGAAAGAGGGAGAGAGAGAGAGAGAGAGAAGAGAGAGAGAGAGGGAGAGAGAGAAGAGAGAGGTGATTCCAGCAGCGAATAAACAAAGAGAGGAGGGAGAGGGAGAGAGAATGACTGATGAGAGGAAAATCCCTGGGTGAAACGATTGTAAGAAAAGACGAGAGGAAGGGGGAAACGAGAGTGTGTAGTATGAATGTGTGTGGGTTGCGTGCACGCCGAGGTTGCGAATCCCCCAGATGGAGAATTGGGCACAGCGGGTGGGAGGGGAGGAGACTGCGAATGCAAGTTGGGACCAGACCGGGGGGTTTTGCAGAAGATGGGTTGGGGAAAGGGGCCCTTTCGAGACGACAGAAGCAGGCACGCGCAGAGACAGTTTGCAGTGTTGACGGACCGAACTCGCTTGCGATCCAGATTTTGGACTTTGAGGGCAACGTGGGAGAAGATGCGAATGAGAAGAGAGTGTGAAAGAGGAGAGCGACCAAATGAACGAAGCACACGAAGCAGCGACAAACGAGCAAGTGGGTTCCAAAGTCGGAAAGCAGCATGATGACGAATGTTTTGCACAAGAGCCGATCGATGAGCTTGAAGAAGAGAGAAAGGAATGGTGGATGATCCCGATCGAAATAAAGAACAATTTGTCGACCGCTGGAGATTGACGATGCGCAACGATGACCGTCCCACCTCTGACGGTCCCACCTCATTCGGGGTGGAGCGGCTGAGTGTATGAAGCCGGGGTGTTCGGTCCAGACGCTCGCCCACTCGTCGCCGAATGTCGGCCCGTGACCGAGCCGCGACTGCGTCGACCACTCCCACCGCTCATCACGCTGCTCCCACCCGGCTGCGGAACCACAATCGAGCTCGCTCCCGCCGCCTTGAAGTTGAACAAACTCGAGTTTGCCGATCCTTGCCCGGGAGGCGGAGACACGTCGCCGGCACCGGGGTGTTGTTGCGTTCTGTTCGAGCTTCCCGACGAATAGTAGTGCATGTGAGGCGGTGAACTCAAGTTGCTCCGCCCGGCATGCGAGATCGAGCCGCGGTGGCCACCATTGGTCCGATTGTAAGGTCCTGGCATCGAGATGTTGCCACCTTCGTCATCTGATCCCGCAGGGGTGCGCACAGTAGGTGTCATGCTCAGATTGGGTGCGCCCCGGTGGGGTCTGCCCACACTGGCACTGCTGCCGGCTCCACTACCTCGCAGGCTGTCGACATCGCCTTGCTGGTCGCCCGTGCCATCGCCGGGCGAGTGGCTCGCTCGATGTCTGTTGGTCGGCGCCATGCCGTTGGCAGAGCCAATCGTCCGTCTGCGTTTCGACGAAGACGCAGTCGTCGCCATCGAAATTGCACTCTCGGCACTTGGCGAGCTCGCACGCGCGGCCATGGCCGCACCTCGTGCCGACTCCCAGTGTGCCGCTGGTCCAGAACCAGGTCGAACAGGACTATGCGAGACTGGATACCCATGAGCGTCTAGATAGGGGCCATCATACGACGATGGGCTCGGGGCGAGGTGTCGCATGCTGTTCGGCGTGTAGCTTGGACCGCTCGGAGGAGGAGACGGCGAAAACCCTCGAAGACTGGCACTACCACGCCCACTGCTGGAGCCTGAAATGTCCATCTGGTGCTGGTGCTGCGCTGCGATCCACTCTTGCTGCTGCTGTTGGAGCATGTATGCCTCGGCCGACTCTGCCTCGTCGAGCTCTTGCTGCTCGTGGAATCGCTTGCGCCGCAGCCCAACCGCCCGGAGTCGCTCGACCCAGACATCGGCCCGGTCTAAGCTCTCCCCAAAGACTATGCTCACATTTCGCAAGATGTCGAGTGATTCCACAGCCAGGGTGATGATGCGGTTCGCAGCCTGCGACGTTGCCGCTATCTGCATGGCCCGGGCGCCCGGATGTCCCTCTGCATTGACTACCTCATTGCCCTGGGCATATCCGGGCCCAAATGAGGGAGACGCCGGACTGCCGCCGAAAGAGCCTCGCCGATTGCCCGACGAGTCGGTGGTGATGGCAGGTGTCTGGATCCGGTTGACAGACGCCCAACGAGCCGGTAGACTCAGAACGAACGCTTTGACGCTTCTTCGAGCCTGCTCGGGCAGCGCAATTCCGGCATACTTGCCGATCACATCGACCACGCCCTTGATGGTGGTCACGACGTCCCCTTTGATCATCGTCAGATTCTGAACCGCAGGCGACGACATGTCGAGCTCGCCGTGGTTGAGCTTGACCATGGTGTCCCGCAGGATTGTGATCTGATGCTCGATCCTGACGGTAGCATACTGGAGAACGGGGAAAAAGGATCGAGAAATCACGGGTCAGGCAGGCGGTTATGCGGAGATTCTCAGGACGAAGTGGACTCACCTGAAGCCAGTGCAGGCAGTATTTGAGACTCTTCATGCTTTCGTTGCTCATAGCAGCACTCAGTCCCCCAGCCGTGACCCCAGCCTCGACCAGCATGGACCGCAACCCGCTGCCTTTGGCTTGCAGGAATGCATCCGATGCACCTATCCTCCTCACATCCGACCGAGCCACATCCAGGCTCGCATTTGCATCGCCGTCTTTTCGCAATCGAAGACTGGCCATGGAGGCAGCTTTGGAGATGGATGACCGAGAGTTGGCACCCGGCTGGGTGGTGAGTGAGGCTGCTGCCGTAGGTGGAGGCATCATGTCGGTATCTTCGCTTCTTATACCGGGTATGATGACCCCATTCTTGCTGACGAGCGAGCTCGAGGAGAGGGATGCAGAAGACGTGGGAGACGCGCGGTGTATCGACGTTGTTTGCCCACGCCTCCTGGACCCTGAGATTGGTGGTGGGCCAGAATAGAGCGCATTGGAGACAGAGCCAAAGGAAGAGTACCTGGGCGATGGTGGGACATTGCTGTTCCGGTGGTATGGTGGAGGCAGCGTAATGCCGCCCATGGAATCCTTGCCTTTGCCCTTCTCGACGCTGCCACGGAAGGGGATATCGCCAGTGCTGGCCTGTGCTCGGAGCGGGCGGTATGGAACCGGACCATCTGCAGTTAAGAGGGATGGTGTCTTCAACATGGACCCGGACAGGTATGTATGCTCGGTGGCAGGAGTGGACATTGGGGTAGATAGGGCGGATGACATTGTCGAAGCTGATGAGAAATGCGATGAGACTCTTGAAGATGATGCTGTGGAGCGGATCAAAGAGAAAACGGTAAGTTCAAAATCGTGCGGGAGCCCAGTTACTGTACGCATACACTTACTTGCGACATATGATGTAGATGACGAGACGCTGGAAGCACCGGAGGGGGGCGGCATGTTTCCCAAAATGGTGGACCGGCTGGATGCACCAGCGGAGATTCCACTAGGAGGCCCGCCCAAGATGATCTGCTTGCCTCCACTGGAGCCGCTATGTTGGGAACCGGCTCGAAGGCGAGACCCGCTCGACTGGGATGGGATCGAGTGGCCACCCGAGCTCGAGGCGGAAGGCGCACGATTCCTAGAAATTCGACGGGAGCTCGATGTGCCGGCTGAGCCATGTGCATGACTTGAGGAAGGAGCAGCAATGGTTCCTGCAGATTTGTGTGTATGCGACGACGAAGCATGCCCTCCGATTGTGCTGTGCCCTCCGGCTGTGCTGGGTACGAGGTTGACCGAGCTCGAGCTCCCACTGGCACGCATGGAGCCCAAAGCGGTGACTGCGATGCGCACGTCTTCATCGTCGGTATCGATCGCAGAGTAGTGCAGAGGTGTGCCGGGAGGCGAGTATGCCGCCTCTTCGGCTGGGGTGGGCGCATCTACGTAAGCATCGTCCGGGGTGACGCCGCCTGGATTGGCGAATGCGTTTGTCGATGAGGTGGCAGCGCGGTAGACATGCCAGTTCTCGATGGCCGCTTGTGAGGTTGGTGGTAATGAGTGGTGAGAGGGTGGTGGTATGTGCCCTTGAAGGGGAGGTGGAGCGACGCCAGAGTGGTGGTTGTTGTGGAATTGGGAGACATGCGTTCTCGATCCGGACGGGGACGAGATGGGCATGGGAAGGGGAGGCCCGGGAGGTAGCTTCCCACCAGGAAGGCCGCCGTTGCTTCCGTGCGATCTAGAGGATCCATTGGATGGTCTCCTTGTTTTGGCGTTGGTCATTGTCGACGATTGCAACCAGGCCTTGGGTTGCTTCCAGCCAGGGGATTCCAAGGACGACGACGTGCGAGGAGGCTAAAGGGTCGAGTGCCTGCTATCCAACCAGTCAATCGAAGAGGAAGGGTGCCCGGCGCAGTGCTTTGAGCCTCGGTGCTGATGAGAGAAGTGAGATCAGTCGATATGGCAGTCCGTCTGCACAAGTTGACCAGCTGCTGCTGCTGAGCTCCTTGTCCAAGCCTGTTTGCCCCGGATGATTGTGGTTGTTGTCTAGCAGCTGGACAGGGTGAGTGCGCTTGCTGCTGGAGATGGTACCTTCGATACGGTGGAGCTAGTATGTAGTTGCTGGGTGATAGAGCAAGTTGCCTCTCTCTCTTGTCTGTCGCGCGCGCGGTCTTCGTGAGATGGACGAGGGTCGAGTCTGTCTGGGTCGAGAGCGACGTTTGTGAGTGTGCGAGTGACGGCAGAGAGAAACTCAAAAAGTGGAGAAGCAGCAGCTCGATGGAATTGTTGGTCCGAACCCAGCCAGCCATTAAGCATGCCCATACAATTTCGTAGTGGGTTGGGGATTTTGAAGCCGCTGCTATCCCACGCGCGTTCTTCACTCGATACTGATTTTTTACCTGGGAAAAGCACCCATTACAGTCAGTGTACACACTCGTACTGTACAAGGCCCTTCTTCGTGTGCCGCATCTCGTAAACCGTAAATGCCACCGTCGCAGTCGCGTGCCATGCGCCTCTTCTTTTCCACGGATTTCAGGCGCCGAAAGCTCTTTATTTTTCGATACTGGAAAGTGGAAACGTTTCAACTGCATTTTTCCCGTGTGAAATCGCTCACCCAGCCCTTTCACAGCCAGAAAAAGGGCATGGATCTCCTTTGCTCACTTCTATCAGCTTCAATCTTTATTTAAACAAATTCCACCGTCAGCAGCATCTTCTCGCCCGCCCAGTCTGGTCCAATCCCGTCTACGAAGCAGCCCTCCATGTATCACGCGCGGGAAGGATGCCGCCCCTGCTGCTCTTCGCCACTTTTCTCCTGGCTCTTCTGATTGTTGGTCCTCCTCCTTGAACATGCCTCCCTCATTTTCACGTTGCAAACCTTGCAATCCTCCCTCGTGTGCCATGTTGATCAGCCACGGCGCACCTTTTTCCCGTGAAGCAGAACGGTCCGCGTGCGGGGGTGAACCCGCTTGCGACCCTCGTAAATTACACGGCGCCACAGCCACCAGCAGCCACGGCTGCCAGATCGCCACGGCGAAAACCCAGAGAGCGCGAATTTTTAAGCTATAAAGTTGGTCGATCTTGACTCTGTGGGCAAAGAGCAACCACTCCATAAAGGTTATGTACTTGTACAGTGTGAGGCAGTGGTGTCACGAGGCTCATCCTTTCAATAATAATCACAATCAGAGCTGAGAAGAACCACATCGACATTGAGTGTCCATGGTGGGAAAGGTCAAATCTTCCAGACCCACGACGATCTCTCGACATTTCAAATGCACGTCTGCGACGTTGACTGGGCACAATCCGGTCAAGTTCGGGTCTGACGCCGAGGGGACGTTCGTTGAGGTCACACATTGAGAGAGGAAAACAGATCGTGACGCTTCTTCAGGTGCAAACGACCATCATGCGTAGATCCTGAACCGGCGCACGTCGGTACCCTCTTTTGCAACCTCGGCGCTGCTCATTCTCAAGAGACAAGAAGCGCGCGTCCTGGCCCAGAGCCATTGGGGAGGCACCGCCAGCTCGGCCAGTGTGCTGGATGGAGGAGGAGGAGCCCTTTCCCCGAACATGCTCTGGCTCGGCTTTGTCAACTGAACGCCTTGAGCGTGCGCTCGCTCGTCCTCTCCTCATCGTGTCTTACTATCAAAACACAACATTCAGGATGCTGCACTTCCACCTTGCTGTGGGCATTGACATCTCCAAGGAGTCAGCAAACGAGCATGACAAGGGTCGTTTGCAAGTTGTGCGGTGGTGTCAGTCCGAGTGAGCTGGGTGTCGCACAGGCAAATTTGCGTGCTCGCTTCCGGCCACGGTGTGAGGCAGCGGCGCGGCCCAGGGAAGAGCTTCCCTTCCCGCTTCTGCTTGCGTTCGCCGAGATTGGTTCCTGAATCTTTGTCCTGCACGTTTGCTCAGCTCTGTGCTGACTTGGACACGGATCTAGCCCTGTGCCGTGCATGCACATGAGTGGAAATGGTCTGCTCGGTCATCCGGTAAGCCGGTTGCATCTCATTCTTCCAACCGGGTTCGCAGTCAAAATAAATTTAACCTCAACCAAGCATCACTTTCAAACCTCGGGGTGGCAAGCCGCTGTCACGGACGGGATAAAAGCAGGCTGTTTCATTCCCGCCCGCGCGAGTAATGCGAGGAACAATGTTGCCCTATGCTCGCCATCTTCTTGCTCTAAGGTTTGCCTTGCTCTTGGATGTTGGACCCCAGAAAAAACAAAGCTGTGAACGAGGCAGTGATTGTCGGCCCCCGTTCCTGACTCGGCACCCAGCCCAGCCCAGCCCAGATCCACCAGCAGCAGCAGCTCCCTCTCGTACGCATTCCAAGTGCCAGACTCTGGGCGCAGTCTGCCTCGCCCTGACATTGCGAGCAACCTGATTGTTCCTGGATTTTCCTTGGAAGCGTTTGAGATTTCACTTCTTGGCCGGCCAGGAAAGGGTGAGCCAAGGTGTGTGTGTGTGTGGCAAGGGAAAGATCGAGTCTTGTTACCAACAAGAGAGTCAGAAATACACAACAAAGAAGAGAAGGATTTGCACAGGGAAAAAGGGGAGACGGGATTGGGGGAATGGTATTGGCCGGAAAAAAGGGGGGGGGAGGGGGGGAGTGGGGGAGAGGGGCAGAGGGGATGGTGATGCTGCTGCTTTGTCCCGAGCGGTCGACGTGGCTTCTGCCAGAAGATGGGGTCCTCTTTGTTCCATGTATGACGAGGATTTCGCACCTGGCAGCCGACATCGTTGTCCCGCGAGCGTCCTTCCGTAGATAGGTGGCCGTCAACGAGCGGAAGGGGCCCCCATTGGATTTGCTGGATGGTGGCAAATGCAAAAACAGGGTTCAGAGCGGCATGATCCGGGCGCCAGAAGGATCTTCCCTTCCATGACCATTCTGCCGCCCTGCCCCGTCCCCATCGCCATTCGGGCCTCCACCCTCGTTGCTGCTCGCCAGGCGGATGCAGAACACCGTCGTGTCCCCGATGAACACCACCTGGCCCCTGCTCGCCGACACAGATTCCCACACTGGATTCCGTTGAGGCATCCGGCTGGGCGTCGGCGACGGGGAGGGGACGGGCACCGGCGGCCCAATCATCTGTGGATTGTACCCGTACGGACTCGCCCCCGGTGGGGCACCTGGAGGCATTCCCGGCCGCATCGGCCCTCCTGCACCGGGATACACCATCGGACCGGGCATCACTCCACCCGACACTCTGCCAGCTGGATAGCCCGGAGGATGTCCAGGAATCGGTGGACGAGGGCCAGGTCCAGCCTGGGGCGGCAGCATGTGCTGTTGATGGTGTCCGTACGGTGGTACCGATCCAGGTCCACGGAAGCCGCCATAGGGGCCCATACCAGATCCGATTCCCGCCACTTGCCCGGAATGCGAGCTGCTGATGCTCGCTGTCGACGCCGAGTGCGATAGATTCGACTGGGGCGGAACATCTGCAAAGAGGCATCGCAGGTTGACTCCAGTGATGACCTGATGTAACGCGCCAGTATCCACGTGCCGGACCTCGATGAACTTGGGCTCGAAAGCAAGGATATATGGCATGTGGAGCGCGAACGAGGTCGGGTACCCCTCCCAATGCACAATCCAATTGTTTCTCGATCGCCACCCGTTCTTGTTGACGTAGAAAGCAAATTCTATGAAAGAGATGAAAAGAGTCAGAACAAGTGAAGGCCCCTCAGACTTTTGCATAAAATCAGTCGTACATACCATCGTAGCACAATAGGAAGTCCTTGTCGATTCGATAGATTGCCATCGGCTTGACGTTTTCTCTCCGCTGCACAAAGTCCAGCGAGGAGTCTGCCGGGTCGAGCAGGCCCTGTGTGTCCAAGGTCTCCAGATCGACGATCTCGAAGCCCTTTGTGCATCCAACACACAGCTTCGTTTTCAGGAAGTGTATCGAGCTCGATTCAGTGGGAATGTAGAACTCCTTGAAGATCTTGAGCGTGTCCTGGGGACCCTGCAAGAATGCCTTGAACGTCTTGGGCTGTTTCCTCCGTGCGCTGGGCTCGATCGGTTCGAGTGTCTTGATTGTCGAAGACAGCGAGCTTGACTTGACAGTGCACACAAGCGTCCGACCGAGACAAGTGCCGGCACGGAAGAAGCTGGTATGTTGTGATATTCTTCGACCGCGTTTCAAGCTGCCCAAGGGGTCCGTTGGATCCAGGGCGTCCAATGTAAAGGTGTGGACTTGTCGCTCCGCCAACACAATCAAAATCTGATACTCTTCTAGGACCTCGACCTGCGTCACGAATGGGAGCGGCAATACCTTCGTAGGCGGCCGCGCCCGTTCCCGCAAGTCGGACAGGTAGACACCATCGTCTGTGCCGTAGATGATCCGACGGCCGAAATCGAATGGCACCGAGCACGTCACGCGATTTTGTCCGATGAAGAAGTTCTCAGACAGGGTGATGATGTCGAAAATGTTACTTCGCTGCCGCAGAATTTCTTGTCGTGCTTCGATGTGCTCGAACCATTTTTTCCGTGATGCGAATGTGCTCGCCCACAACGTCATCGTGTAGCCCTTGCGTCCGAGATACTCGAAGGTGAGCGCGTAGCCCGTCTTGGCATCTTGTTTGGGAGCAGGAGCCCCGGTGCTTGAACTCATGCGATTACCCGTTGACGTTCTCGACATTACGGAGCGTGGCCTTGTACTTCCACCCTTACCGCTGGTCGCCTCTTCGTAGATGGTCACGATGAGTAGCTCCAACGGGATCGGCTGTAAAGCACAAGAAAATCTTCAATCCACTCGCCCTGCGTATGCCAATAGATACCAAAATCGTGCTCACCTTTCTGTACACTCTATATTGGCCCGTCTTCGACTTTGCTTGCTGCTTGACCATCAACAGGGCATGATCGAACAGGAACACCTGCAACTCAGCACTTTCACTTTGTGTGGCCGCCCGCTTTTTGAGTGGACCTTTGAACACCATCTCTCGCTGCTCGTCTCTCAGTCGAAGATCCACTGCCTCGCCCTGCTTGAATGCGAGCTGTTGATCGAGCTGAGCAAGATTGAATCGGTTCTCAGACTTGCCCGTCTCGATGTTGACTTTCGCCAAGAATTCCTTGATGAGCTTGATCACCCGCGGCAGCGTCTGCTTGTCGGCATTGTCGTCAGCGGTGTATTTGACGACCTGTTCTAGAAGCAGAGGGTATCGTGCAAGACGTGTGGTGGGCTTCGTAAGGTAACCGTTTAATTCTAGCTTCCGCGATTCTGGAAGACGCTCAGTTTCCTGGATGGTGTTCATCATGAGCGAAATCAGCATTGTGCTCGTAAATCGTTTCGAGTCAACGAGGTCTACTCACATCGACAAACTTCGCAAATGCTGGATTTGCGCCTTTCTCCTTCTCAAACTCGTACTTGGCGTATAATTGGTGGGAACCGTACTTGACGAATGGTTGGAAGGAAGGCACAACCTCCAAGAAGATCTCGCCAATTGTCTGGACGATATCTTGTTGTTTCTGCCGCTTGCTGAGCATCTCGGCGAGCTTCGCGTTTACGGCGTGTACCTGAAGAACATTCCAAAAGACTTGTTCCACAAATTCCTCGCGGCGGTCGATGGGAATGATGTCACGCTTCCGGAGCGGTTCCATCCAATACTGTTGTAGAGAAACACCCGGTCTCAGTCGTTGGAAACAAGCTTAAAGGGAGCTTTCAGACTCACATCTCGCAGATATTCTAGATCTCTGACAAAGTCGCGCTCGGTGTAAATGACTTCGTTGATGGCTTCCTGTCGTTTCCGTTCTGTCTCTGAGACGCTGTCGAACACCGCCTTCGAAACAGACTCGGACCATAATGCACCAGCAACCTGAAAGTTTGAATCTGTAAGCCCAAGTCTCAAGATGGAAAGTTGGCACTTTGTCCACTGACCTTTGTGTCTGCGAGCGATTCCCGACTGATGCTCCGCTTGAGGACTGCCTGAGGTTTCATGTTGAGCCTCGCCTGCTGTTCCAGCCGTCTTGGACATGCAATACTGTAGCACAAACGATCGCGCGTACACGTCGGACTGTAACAGTCTGTCAACAGGGTGAAGACACCTGTCGGCAATGCATCTTCATCTTCATCAGAAGAGGTCGCGCCTACATCGTCATCGTGTCCTAGACCTGTGCTACTGGCTCCACCAGCCGCAAGGGAGGCCTTGCTGTCGAGTGGAGACGGTGAGAGCGTCGAAGGAGTGGTTGAGTTGCGTGTCAAGGTGCCGTCAGTCCCGGGCATCTGCAAGTGATTTGAATAGCTGGCTTGGATGGCATTGTGAGCTTCATGCACACCCTCCTCGAATCCTAGCTCGTCATCTCCGTCTCCTAAACCAGTGGCACCAGCGATCCGGGTGCGGAATTGGTAGATCTCATTGGGTGAGTCGCGCAGCCGATGATCGTAAGTCACATCGTGGAAGAATTTTTGGGCGTCCAGTGCACGACCGAGCAGCAAGGCGAGATTGCGGTCTGATGTCTTGATGATGTATGCAATACGATCGACAGCTTCTCTCCCGTCAAAGGCATCTTGATATGTAAGGCCGTCCTTGACGCGCTCGCCCACAGTCACACGGGTTCGGAAGGCTTCGGCTACCTTGGACAACAAGGCCGGGTACACCAAAGGTCCGCGTCGACTCGGCTCCTTGAGCGGAGGCTGCGCGCTGGTGATAGAAGAAAGGGCAGTCAGGCTAGGAGCAACACTGCTGTTCCGAGTGCCGCTTGCCCCGCTAAAGCTGCCGTTGGTGGTGAAGGTGTCGCTGCGCGCGTCCTTTGTGGTTGAGAAGCTGCGAATGCTAGCAGCACGCCCCCCATTCGTATAACTGCCGTCGCTGTGGCTGAAAAATCCACTCTCACTGGGAACCACCGTGGCCGAGGGTGTGGGTGTACCGAGACGAGGAATCTGATCCTCCAGCATCTCCAGATGCCTCACTGGTGGACTAGCTGAGTTAGGTCGAGACAGGTCGAGGGGCGGGAGGGGGCTGCCGCCTTGGAACCAAGGCCCGGTATACTGTTGCGGTAGTCCGAGTTGCCCGCCATGGATAGGCACCGGTCTTGGCCGGTCAACGAAGGTGGAGTGTTGGAATGGTGGGAGCTGAGGTGGTTGCACAGGTATCGGTCCCAGCGCTGGTCCCGGCCCTGGACCTGGAGATGGGATATGCTGCTGTGGAGGAAGAGGGGGAGGCACAGGGCCATTCCATCGCGGTTGTGGTGGCTGTGGATACACATTTGGGCGAGGAAGGGGTCTTTGGGGGTGGGGAGGCATGATCGAGCCGGGAGGAAAGGCGGGACCAAAGCCTTGGGGAGGAAGAGTTGGTGGAGGCGTTGGAGCGGGATTTGGTCTCCCAAAGATGCTCTGATACGCGGCCGTCCGCTTGTCAGGGCCCTGGGGAGCAGACATCTTGAGTAGAAATCGAGGTGTACAGTCCGACAGGTCAACTTTGGGCGTAAGTCAGCGATAGTCACTCCGATCGGTGAGGACGACACTATCTGGTACCAGTGACACGACCACCGCCGTCTTGCGCTGGAGATGGGTTGGTTCCGGATGAGATTGTCTATCCGTCCAGGTGTCGTTCACCGGCGCTGAACGGCGTGGGCGTGGTGCCCTCTCTGGCTATGTGCTGATCCCGGCCGTGACGCTGGGAGTCGGGGGTCGATGACTGGGAGCAAATGCAGCCGCTTGAGAAGCCTGCCTAGCTGGAGGATATCGATGGCCTCTCTCCCGCTTCTGTATATGCAGAGGGAAGGCCTGGTCGTGGGTGTCCTCCAGTATGCTGTGTGTGGATGGTACGGGCACGATGGAGCACCGAAGCTGGGTGATGTTGCGCACAGCGAGAGGGACTTGTCCCGGTTTGTAACCCTTTGGCCAAGGCTCTGGCATTACACACATACAAACAAGGACGAATACAAAGTTGCGATGCTTTTATCCGACCCGAACTGTTCCTCCTTTGCCGTCACTCGTCAGTCGTCAGTAAGCATGAACAAGCCTTCCTTCCACACCTGACCACACACCTGCCAGCGAGCGAAACGGGCTTGTGTCTTTAGTTGATTTCCATGCGTGTCCCTCGCTCTGCTGTGTCGCCCTTGTTCCGCTCTATCTCAGCCGCTTCGGGGTCCTCTTCGAAAGCCCAGCAGATCGTTCCTGCCGCCTTCAGTCGCTCGTACGCCATGTCAGCACCGGTTCCAACATCATCTCCTCCAGCAAATGCAGAGGGCGGTCCCATCACGTCTTCTATCCGGAACAAGCTTACCTCCACTCTCCAGCCTTCCAAGCTAGACATCCGGAACGACTCTGCGAAACATGCCCATCACGCAGCCATGGTCGCTCAGAACGGTGGCAACGGCGAAACACGTGAGTCCTTTCATCCCTTCAGAACTCCAGAGTCTTCCTGCTGACTGATAACCCTCGCTCTGCATTCTTTGTACAGACTTCTTTGTCGACATCACCTCTGCAGCTTTTGAAGGTAAAGTGAGTAAGGCTCGCTCTTCGATTCTTACAGAACATATGCCTGAGACTTCTGGTCGCACCGTGCAAACAGACTCAAATAGCCCGGCATCGGGAGATCAACAGCCTCCTCTCTGACGAATTTGCTCAGGGACTTCACGCGCTCAGCATTCGGGCTCGGACGCCTGCCGAGGATGCCCGGGCAGCAGAGAAGCAGCAAGCCTCCAATTCATCATGATCATGCAGTCTCCCTTTCTTTCTTTCTTCGCCCGATCCAGTCAGGGCCGCCTGCGAGTGATAAAGCTTGCGATGGGAACTGTAATTGTTGAGGTGCTAAAGTACGCGTACAGTCGACACTGGAATGAATGAAGGCGGGCGAAGTAGAAAAAGTGTGGCAGTGCCAAACGGCACTCAGTGAGGAAAGGAACCGGGGCATGAGGAAAGATCTTGGACTGGTGGCATGCAGCCATGGAGGTTTGCTGTGCGGAAATTAGATGAATGCGAAGCAAGTTGAGTTGATTGTGATCGGTAGAATGTAGAATAGAAGAAAGAAGAGTGGCCTTCGGTTCAAGACCTGGGTATGAACCCCTTCGCCCCGCCCGTTTCAGAGAGCTCTAGGAGTATAGTTGCCACCGAAACATCATCTCGCCAGCATTTTCAAGAGCGAGGAGAGCCTGTCACGAGATGCGCCAGAGAATGTCAGTGTGTGACACTTCACGACAACACTCTGCACCTTAGGTACTTACACTTTGTAGCTCAGAGGCTTGACGATGTAACCGTCCGCGCCGGTCGCGAACGCCTTTCGCTTGTCCTCGTCAGTCGAACGACCGGTCAGGGCAAAGATCTTCACCCGCGTCCGAGGATGAGGCAGACGCCGGGGCGGTCCAGAACTGGTCGCAGCAATCGCGGCTGTTGCGGTGGCTGACGCGGCTGCGGCCGCGGAGCTATCCATCGACGTTTCCGACGAGGGCACTGGAGCGGTTCCCGTTGACTGATGAGAATCTGCCGTGCTCGTCGGCGATGTGGTCGCTTGAGAGCCTGGGGATACCCTCCTACCCGTCGACGAGGCAGGTGGGCCTTTCGCTTCATACATAACCGTGGAAGATGTGGACATCGCGCCTGTGGGAGTGGCACTGCCGTCCTTCTCCCGGTCAAGTTCGATCCTACGGATTGCGGCTGTCGCGCCGATACCTGCAACAGACGATGAAAGTGAGTCAGCATCAGGTGTTGCTACTTTCATCAGCTCACGTCACTCACCGTCCAGGTTCGGCATGGAGAGGTCCATCAGGATCACACTGTAAGAAGGAAGTGTGGTCAGCATTGAAAAGAAGGACCTCCGGTGTGGGTCTCTGCTCACTCAAAGTAATGCGGCGGGTGAGCCGCAAAGGCTTTGACGCCTTGCACACCGTCCGTAGCCTCGACAAACTCAACTCCCTACTCGGCCAAACAAATTGGTGAGCTCAGGCGAAGAAAATCTGAAGAGTCAATACCAAACTCACCATCTTTGTCAAGAAGGCTTGAATCACCCTCCGGTTGATAGGGTTGTCTTCAACGGAAAGTATCTTGAGCTGCCTCTTGGGTTTCACCGCAGAGGAGGAACCTTGAGTGGCTCGCATCGACGTCGACGAGCTCATCGAGCCAGATGGGGTTTGAACCGCTGTCTTCAGGACCGCGCCCTCGCCCCCTTCCAATGAGATCACCGAGCCCGGCGAGCTAGGCAGCGAGCCGGTGTCACGCTCAGTGGGCGTGGATCCCGCTCCCGATGACGATGTAAAGGCAAAGTAGTCTGGACCCTCGTGGCTGTGCCCAGCTCCACTTCTCCACGCGCCTCCATGAGGCGACATCAGTACGTGCTTGTGCAGTCTCGGCTCATGATAGGTGATGCTGCGAGGGGGCAATAGTGGTCGCGACGGTTTTGCAGACCCAGCCGAGGCTTGGGCATGTGCGGCTTTGTTGCCTTGCGAACAAGAATTATCTGCTCCGTCGGATTCTAGAGTAGCAACGTGAGAAACTTTGCTTTCCGCAGAATGGCGTCGTATCAGCAGCGTGCTGTTCGCCTCCGGCGGGTGTGGTGAGATGTGTGGAGAGTGCTTATGCAGGTTTGATGGAGAAGGAATCCCTTTGGGCTTGGGTGTCAGGTCGTTCCACCGACTTCCAGGAGTAACATCGTCCGTCGGCGTCATGTCCGCGTCAGTGTCCTTCTTCGCAATGTCGGTCCCTGAAATAGGGTCGGCAGTGGGACCAAAGTAGGACTTCTGCTGTTCGAGAACAGGTCGCCATGCAGGCGATTCTCGCGGCGAGGGCGACGGAGAAGGTAAAGGTGTCGATGGCTTGGTCTCGCGCGGATCCGGGGGATCACCGCGACGCATACGCTCAAGGCATTGGAGACAGAAGTCCAGCACCGATTCCAACTTCGCTGGGCCGGCTGGTTTGAACAGGACCCGGGCGACGCCACCAGCTGCATGGTAGGCTTCGCAGGCTGCAGTAGTACTCGTGTCGCCGCGCGCACTCGCGAGAAGGATCACTGGCGGCAATCGGCCGCCCCTTTGAATGATGTCCCTCAGGGGCACAGTATCTTCGTTGATGAGGACGAGATCGCCCAGTTGTTCGGGCACGACATTGGGGTTGATGGCCTCGGAGACTTCGAAGCCCCACCAGTCCGCAAGGTAGCTCTTGATCACTTCTTTGAGATCTTCTTCCCCTCGGGTGTATCCAAAGGAGAGAAGAGAGACACTGTACAGCCGCTGTACTCGCAGAGCAGGTCTGTAGACCATGCCCTCGTTGACTGAGGGCTCGCTCAGCTCCAACTCGCAAGTAACGCGAATCTCCGTGCCTTGACCCTCGGTACTCCAAACATCGATCTTGCCGTTCAAAGCGGGCGACTGCACAATGCTGTTCACTATCGACAGGCCAAGACCGGTACCGGTTCCGAGAGGGTTTTCTTGAGTGAAGGGGTGGAACAGTTGCTCCTCTAAGAAGGATCGTGAGATGCCGCGACCGGTATCAGTAACTCCCAGCTCGATGACCACGTGAGTGTCGGTGCTCTGAATCTCCCGCAATGAGACATGGACGAAGCCGGACGTCGTGAATTTCAATGAGTTGCCGATGAGATTCATAAGAACCCGTCGAATGCCTCCGGCGTCGCATTGAACCAGCCATCCGCTTTCTCTTATGGAGATGTCAATGACCACCTCGACTCCGGTCTCGCGCATCTTGACGACTCCACTCGATATCTTCTTTTGCGTCGAGCCATCGTCGTACTCATCATAATCTGATGGTGGTGCATAAACACTTCCGATGCCTGAGTGCTTGTTTTCCAGCGCCTTGGCGATTGACCCAATCCAGCTGCTTTCGCAGACCTCTTGAGTAAGCTTGACCAGATCGCACTTCGTCTTCTCTTGCTGACGTGCAGCATTGGAGAGACTGTTGCCGCTAAGTTTCGTGAAATCCAAGACGTGATTGACCAGTTCGAGCAGGCTCTTTCCACAGGCTTCGACGGTTTCAAGGTACGAGCCTTGCGTTGAGTTGAGCTTCGTCTCAGCTAGCAATTCTGCAGCAGCAAGAATGCCATGTAATGGTGTTCGCAGCTCGTGTGAGATGCTTTATGAGAAATCTCAGTCAGTTGCGGCCTTCTGGCAGGCAAAATGAAACACTTTGGACTTACTTGGAAATGAAGTGACTCTTTGCCTTGTCGGCCAGCACGATGTCCTTCTTGAGCACAGCACTCAAGACGATCATGCCGATGGCTCTTAGATACTGTAGGCCACTTTCTTTGAGCTCATCGAGCGATGGTGTGTCTTCGTGATCTTGACTGTATGCACATAGCATCGCGAATGGCTGCTTGTTCAACCCGAAAATGGGCACCATCAGCAGGTTGGACATTCCTGCAGGCAGCAAGTGTCGGAACGGTCCCGGAATGAATGGGAAGTATCGACCCGATCGATGCACTCGGAGGAATTCGGCAACCTTGAGGTGATGAGAGAGGGGTACCGGATCCTCGCGAGTCTGAGGAGGGGCCAAGGTCTCACAAGACCCCAGCACTGCCATCGGTGGGACAAGACGCGTCTGCTGCTGACGCACGCCGTACCGGATCGAGTCATCACTGCTCCGACGTCCTAGCTCGGTCTCGGGTATACAAGCAGTGTCGCTGAGGACGCTGGTGTGCCTGGATCGGACAGAGCCCGGTGGCGAGTTGAAAGACCCCGCATAGTCGGCCTCGTGCAGCGGGCCGGGGAAGAACACGGAATGCCGGGCCTCTACATCATCGACATCTGCGGCGACCGTGTCGAGGAGTTCAAGGTGCGACAAATCGAAAACAACTGCACCTGAAAGCTGCAGCGCATCTTTGATAGCCCGCGCCGCTAGAGAGTATACCCTGTGAATTCCAGGTGTGACTTGCGACCCAGACCCAGATCCTGGTTGAGTGTTGCGTCAGAACCTAAACTCGAAACATATGTATCAGCCACGATTCTCACCTGATGAAGCAGAACCCTCGCCCTTCAGCGCTTCATCCACCTTCGGTGGCGCCGGCGCGGTATCCTCGAGATCCATTTCGACACACTCCCGGGTGAAGCTTTCGATACTCCTCTGCATACTGTCTCGGAGGCCAAGTTGAATGCGGTCTCGCAAGAGCTCCATTTCCCGCATGACCACTCGTGCAAATTCCTTCAGGGTGTGCCGCTGTCGAGGGCTGAACTCAGTCCATGGTTGATCGTCGATGATGCACAAGCTGCCGATATTGTACCCATCGGCTGTTCGTAGCGGACTGCCAGCATAGAAGCGAATATTCGGTGGCCCAAGAACCAGCGGATTTCCAGCAAATCGCCAATCTCGCGACGCGTCGAGAATCACGATGGGCTCATCGCCATCCTGCAAGATCGCGTGTGCGCAGAAAGAGCAGTCGCGGGAGGCGGCGAGCCGCTGAAGGACTTGCAGTGTCACTGACCCTCCGCCACCGCTCTCTGTTTGGAAGATCTGTTCGTTCTCGCCGACGAGACTGACAAGCACCAGCTTTGTGTTGAAGACGAGCTTGACCAGATGTGCAATTCGGTCAAAGTTCACATTGCCGGCCAGCTTGGGCGGACCATAGCGCTTGAGCGCCTGACGCCGTTCAATCTCGTTTGGTGGCAATATCGCAGGCAGGTAGCCGTTTTGGATGTAGAAGGCTTCTGCCCGACCTCCAGCGGCGAGGAACATGTTCGTTGAAGCGGCGCCAGAAGGCAGGAGATTTGCCCTGCTGAACTGGCCCACTCCATCACCTGCGCGATGGAAGGAGTTCAGGGCACACGCGTTCGTATCAGTGTCAGGGATGTCGGAAACCTTGGCATCCAACGATGACTCGTGAACCGAAGCTGCCACCGGCGAAGTCTTGACCTTCTCTGCTGACGGAGGGATAGCAGTCGCTGACCTGACAGGTGTCGAGATGTCTTGCATAGGCTGAGACGCCCGAGTTTGTGGTGGTGTAGAGGTGATGCTCTGGTTCTTTGTGGCGTCGGACGGAGCGTTGTCTCGTGTGCTGGCAAAGTCCCGACTTCGTACTTCAGTCTGTGCGTCCACCTTCAGACCGCCTGCATCCTTCTCGGCAGTTTCTGCCTGCTCCGAACGAATATGCTGTATTGTCTGCTTGGCGGTCCATCTGTCCGTGACCTGCACACCATCTATGATCTCGGTCTTGCTTTGTTTGAGGGTGTATGTCAGTAGAGACTCGCTCTGGCTGGACTTCCGAGTGTCTTCTGCAGCTGACGTCGGCGTTGGTACTTCTTTCCCGACAAATTCCGAGCTTTCTGGGATGAGCTTCTGGACCAGAATATCTTGCACTTCTTTGTCGGGTGGGAAGCTGAGACTGTGGGTTAGCTGAAGTTTGAGCATACCCAAAGCTGAAGCGGGGAGATTGGCGGTAGCACTTGAGCCTTTTGAGCCGGTGCCAGTGCCAGTGCTGTACGGCAGCTTGCCGGAGAGTCTCAGAGCTGCTCCGCTTTGCTTTGCACTGTCCCGGTTGACTTTTGTGCTTGACGATGTCGATCTCTCGTCGTTCTTCGCACTCTCTTGATCAGTGCCATCTCGTTGCGTTGATGTCCCTACGTTAAGCAACATTGGTACGTCTGTTTCCAGACTTTTCCGTCGCGAGGCCGCAAGCCTGAGCTCCGCAACAGCGCTCGAATTGAGGCCCGTACCTCCCCAGCCTGAGCCATGGTCTCTCGACACATGGACGTGCGGTGAATTCTTTATGCTGTGATGCACGCCACCGGACGAACCTGGCCGTTTCTTGCGGCGCGAGATAGAAGAGCCATTCCCGGATGCTGAGGTGCTCACATATGCTTCGTCTGGAGATCTTGGCGCGGGAGTGCCATTGTAGCTAGCGTGCCTGCCCATGTTCCCTGTTGTTGTAGGCGTATCGGCATTCGATGACCCAATGGTGGAGAAGGTAGGGCCCTTATCTTCCGCTGACCCTGGCTGCACTTGTCCGACTTGTTTTTGACCAGGCGAGGCCGTGGATCTCTTCTGAGGAGCCGCATGCCCTTCCTGAGATCTGAGTCCGCCAGGCTCGTCAATCTCGTTGGCGGCTTCGGCCTGGACATCAAGTCGACTGTGATCGAATCTTTGAGCAGAAGGGCTCGAATTGGATTGTAGAGAGGGCCCTTTGGCTCGCGCACCATCTGCATCACCTTGATCGTCTACTGCGCTGGTGTCGCCACGGCTGGAGCGGGACCACGGAGTCACAGCACCCAAGCCCAGCGTCCGATCAGAGGAAGTGGGTGACGAAGACGAGCTGGCGATGCCTGGCGGCAATGCAATACGGCGTGGGATAGCTCCAGGACCACCAGACGCTGGCGGGGTGAGGTTTCCCGTGGAGGGCGAAGGACGACGTCGGCGATGCAAAGCTGGGTTGTGGAAAGACCCGGCACCAGACGACCCTGACCCTGAGCCCGATGAGCGTGCTGAACCCGCCTTCTTCTGCACCAGCTTGACCTTGCCTTCTGTAGATTGAGGTGGCGAGGTCTGTACTGGCGTAGGCCCAGGCCGTTGCAGCACTGCTGCTCCTCCCGCCTTGGCATCATCGGTCGAGAAAGGTGACCGATCTTTCAGGACTGCTTTGTTGCTGAGTTGCGCGGTTGAATTTGCACTTGATCGCGCCAGCTGCTCCTTGAAATCCTGTTCTGCTATCGCTTCGACTTTGCGCTGCGACTTGGCATCAAGCTTGAATCCTCCTGGATGCGCTGGAGTCTTCTCTGTTTCTCTGACGTCCGATGAGGCTTTCGACTGATCTTGTGGGCCAGTCTCCTTCCTTTTCGAGAGGCCTATTGAAGAAGAATCCCAGAGGTCATTCGAATTGGAGCCAGCAGGTAGGCTCTTTGTCTGTGCGGCTGCATCGAGACGATCTTGAGCCCCGGCTTGCCGATCTCTGCCTCCGCTTTTCTGCTCCAGTGCGTCCCGATCGGCATCAGTCTTGGACTGTGCGTTCGCGTCCTTGTTGTAGCTGAGCGGATATGAAATGTGATCGGTGCCGTTATAGGTGTGGCTTCGTTGCGACGCTACGTGAGTGCCGAGGGCAGCGCTGAGTGCCAAGCCTTCGCGCCCGTGCGGCACTGCATCTTTACCACCTGGAACCAGCGAGGTCGGCGAGAGCATTGCAGGCTCTGTTCCGACCTTTTCACCTCCGCTAGCTGTGGCGCTGGATCCGGAGGCTTTCGCCCTTTCATCAAGCATATTCTGGACGGCGACATTGGTGAATGGCGATGTGTAGGACTCGGTGCAGGATAGAGATTGTGTGTCCATACCCACAACCAGCTCATTGCTACTGGGTCCAGGTTGATCCTCATCCTCACATGCTGCAGCACCCGATGTGCTTCCAGGAGCAGCAGCCAGTTTGGCGTCGTCGCGTTCTCGTAGCAGTGCCTGTGCCGTCTGGAAAGCAACAGCCACGCGGGCGGCCGCCTCTTCTGCTGTCACAGGCTTGAAAGGCGTAACTGGGGTTTTGGTATTCGCCAATGGCAGACCAGTGCTGTCCGATAAGCTGGGTGGGGAGTCTGCGATATACGTAAGGCTGGGTCTTCGTGGTGCCAGATCAGCGAGTTGATCCTGCTCATCTCCAGTTTTGGGTCCTTCCAACGGAGTAGCAGGGCTCACTTGCAATCCAGGAGCTGTCAGCCCATCAGACTCCAAGACTGAAGGTTGCGTCAGCACTCTGGATACCTGCTTGGGGGATGCCACCAAGCCGGCTGAGGAAGGGACTATCGAGTTCCTTTTCGCTGCCGACAGTTCGCCTGAATTGAACGAGCTCTTGCGTGCCAATGCCGATGGTTGAGTGATCCTTGTTTTGACTCCTGGATGCAATGTGCTGTGTCCTGGAGGGCGAGGCAATCTTTGAGGATCCCACTTGCCTCGGGAGTAAGCGAAAACGAAATTTGCCCAATCGTACTTGCCCTCGTGGCCAGCGCCAGCGATCTTTGGAGCTGCGGGTATTGGCACTAGTCGGAGTGGCGGAGGCGAACGATACGCAGGGCCGTCATGAACACTACTGGTACCAGTCCGAGAGCCCGGTGAAGCACTCTCGCGCCTACCGTCGCCTGTGGAAGTTTGAATCGTCCGTGGGGCCTGTGGGGATGAATTTTCCGAATTAGCATTCGATGTCGACGCAGAGATCTCAGAAGACGACGGTTCGCCGCCGGCAACGAATCCCGAATGGCTTTGACGATGAGCGTCTTGCCGTGAACCAAGATTGGCCGCAGATGCAGAGCCGCCGTATCCATGCTCGCTACTCTCGCCAAATCTTGCGCCTGGACTGCGTGATTCCGACATATTGCGAGCCCGCATTTCATGCTCGAATCGCCGCTGCAGCAGATTATGCATGGTTCCGGTCGTTCTGGCAGAAGCACGCCGAGAATCGCCATCTGGTGGGAAACTTGGGAAAGCGCCGGTGCTACCTCCGCGAGGGGATATTTCGGCCGGGAGAACCGCATCGGCATCCTCAGCTTGACCAAATTCACCATAAGGCGGACTGAGAACGGGGATTTCATTCATGATCTCAGTGCCAGCTGGCTCAACTGTGCGCTGTGTAAATGATCTGGGTTCTGAAATGAGATCGTCGCCGTCGTCGAGATCGTGAGGCAGGCCAGTTGATGCGAGATGCCGAGCCCGCTCTGAAGACGAAACTGTCGATTCCGCGGCGACCCCCATGTCTGAGCCATTTGCGCTGGTTGAGCCCATGACTGGCAAGCTGTCCCATTTGAAAGCAGCCATGGCGATACTCTGTCGACTAGCCCCGGACAAGTTGCTGTACTGTTCGTTCAGTTCGACGGTGTGCCCTTGATGACCTTGTGACGAGCCTCCTGCGGCTGAGGGGTCGGACCGACCACTGCCGACAGCCGCACGGGCTGCGCCCTGAGAGCTTCCCCCTGCTCCTCTGCCATTTTGTGCGGAGATATTGTTTGCAGCTTGAGCGGGGCCACCAGCTCCCCCTGATGCAGACGATATGCTGGTGCGAGTGGAGAGTGATGGCGATTCAGGGGCATGGTACATTCCCGCGTAGCCATACACATATCCTGCCGCTTGACTGTCTCTCGCCAGGGTGGGGGAGTCGAGCCCTGGTCCAGCCGCACCGGGTGCCGCGGTAGAGCTGGGCCCGCATACGGAGGCCCTCCATCCAGGGTTGGAGGAGCGCACAGCAGCCTTGGCGCGCACGATGTGTGCGGAGTGGGGCCCATGTCCCGTTCCATGCAAAGCATGTGAGTGCGATGAAAAGTGGTGATGATGATGATGGGACGAGGAGGCAGTGGAAACGGGCCGGCCTGTGACGGGTGGGGACGAGGAGAGGATGGCATGACCTGGCACCGAGCTGCCCTCGACATCCTGGTGCAACCCTATAGAAGATGAAGACGCTGATGATAGCAGACTCCTTGGCCTTCCAGAACCGGTGGGTACAGGTTCGGAGACGACTGATGCAGGGAAGGACGATGGCTCCGCCGCCGGATGGGAATCGGGCTGCGAGGCCATTGCTTCGTTGAGGTTGCCAATGAAGCCCGCTTGCAGCTTTCTCAACGTAGGCACTGGATTACCAGCAGATGCAACAGTAGCTTGAGCGCCTAGGACGCAGAGCAAGCGTGGCTACCGCCGTTGCTACAACGAAAAAAATGCCCAATTTCGATGGCGGTAAAGCTGTCAATGCTCGGCTCAGACTGTCACGTCATTGGTATCGGTATTGAACTCACCAGCTTTATGGCGAATGTGAGAGACGGGTCTAGCTGTATGCAAGGTGGGGTGGAAGGGCCACCGGTTGCACCACAGCTTTCTTTGTCCTTGACTCGGTGGTTCACCACAAGGAGGCGAGCGTCTTTCTCAGCGAGGTTCCCACTCGCCAAAGACGAGCCGACCAATAACGATGCTCTCGTGGCTGCTCCTTCAGGGTATGTTCGTCGGGGCGTACACGGAGTCGGAGCTGTTTGCAGATCTTTTACAGCAGGACCGGGAAATCGTGTATGTATGTGTCACTTCGCTCCTGGTGCGTGTTTCTGCAGGGCTGAGGGATTCTTGCGGTCTGCCTGACTCCTGTGTTCGGGGAATGTCGGTGTGAGGGCGCTCCAGTATCGATGGAGCAGACCGTGTTTCTTCTGGCCGTGGACACTGACTCCCTCAGACAAGGCAGGAGACGGGCAGAGAGATATGTTGAACGATGGTAGCGTGGTGCTCGTCAGTTGCTCGTCTGGCTGGCTGTTCCCTGACTGCGGTGCAGCGGGAGGTTTATTAGTGGTCTGTCCTGAAGTCATCCCACCTCGATGTTTGCATACGTCAGTCTGTGACTTGGCACATCTGTCCTAAGGTCTCAGACGCCAGGTCGGAGCTTACTGTAGACACCCAGCTCAGACTCTGTTTCCCGATGAGCCAGACCACGAGACCAAAAGCTCAGACGTGCCCTAAGTAAAGTTTGGATGCCCGTTTGCCGTCACCATTGCAGAAAGCCTCAATCTTTGATGAATGATGGGTCTGGCCATCTCGTCTTCGCGGGAATGCTCCAGGAAGAAGTCGAGGATTTCAAGCTTTGCAGAGATCGGATTCTCCTCCTCCATGGTTGTGGAAAGTCTGGCCATCGGGATTCCGTTCTGTTTTCTGGAGCATCGTCTGCGTCCTGCGTCGGCTCCGCACTGCGAACAAGTGAGATTCGAGGCTTCTTGAGCGAGAAAACGAGCTCTGTTCTGGCCGTGAGGAAAATTCAGGGTCTTAACGAGTCTAGGCCCACCACCCCACCTATGTACCAAATGCCGAGTCGTCTTCACCATCTGCACACAGGGCGGCCATCGCCGTGGATTCGGTGCTCCCTTGCGATCGAGGCACAGATGGATCGATCATCTTATGGCCCAGTCTCTCCAGGGCTGCTGCGTTCGAAGGCACAACCAACGAAGGTGGAAACGCGATCACGTGATGCTCCAAGACTCCTGGAAGCACTTGCGAGACCAAGACGCACGTCTTCGTGGGTTCTGAATCACGTGGACATTTCGTCCCTTGCTGCAGCCTGCATCGCTTCCAAGCTTTGTTCCTGCTCGCAACTACATACATACATACGAGGTTCCTGGCTTCACCCAGCCCAGATGATCAGAAGCATGGGAGCGTGGCGTGGCATGGTCAGGGTCGAACAGGCTATTGTACCACGCATCAGCGGATGATGGCTATGAAGGGTTCCTGGACGAAGATGCGTGTGAACTGTTCATGGTTAAGAGTGAAATGTGTGATCGCCTCCTTACTATCAAGGAGTCGCCAGGGGGATGCCCCTGCACAGTGCACCCTGTTGTAACTCATCTGTGAACACGCCGTGCGTCCATGCATACTGTACTCGTACAACGAACGAAAGGCAGAAGTCTTGTTTCAGGCAAGGCGCTGTCTGTGGTTGTTCATCTTGGCAGGAGATCTGCAACCTCATGAACAGAAGGAGGCGGAGCCCTACATAACATCAAATAGAGCTCGCATCATCTCAGCTTGGAATCGAGTTAGGGGTTTAAAGGACCTGAGCAACACCACCTATACGAATACCTCCCTTCCCCCTGCTCAACCAACAGCAGCCCTGCTCTTGGCACAGTCGTGTGGTCCTGCCTCTTCCCCACATCTGGTGGTAGCTCCTGAGCGCCTACTTAAAGGCAGACGACGCTCATCGAAGCAGAGAAAGGGAAGTTTCCCCCCTCCTTTGTGCTCAGTCTGCCGTTTCAGCAGCAGCAACGAGACTTTGACGCAGGAGTCACTCGCACGCGCGGAAGACTGCCAGAGGTGAGCTTCCTACCTTTCCCTTCCTTCCCCATCGATGCCTGAGCTGATCAGTAGATCCGCGCTTCCTCCTATTCGACAGCCTCGATCCGCATTCCCATCTCGCCATCTCGAGCTCGCCACTGTTTTCCAAACTTCAGCTGATCATGTTTGAAACATCTGCGACTTCACTGCGCGCGTCGCTCGGAAGCGATCATGTAGCACGCCTGGTCGCGCGCGCAAGCGGGGCCAAGTCGGACTCCATCCTGGCGGGTGTCAATCCTGCAACCTACAGCACCGCGGATCCCATTCGGCTCTTCATCATTCAGGCTGCCATCATCATTGTCATGACCCGCCTCATCGCCATCCCCTTGGCCAAGATCAGGCAGCCCATCGTCATAGCAGAGGTCATCACCGGCATCCTGCTCGGTCCCTCCGTCATGGGTCACATTCCAAAATTCTCCAGCACCATCTTCCCCACCGCCTCTCTTGTCAATCTCAACCTGATGGCAAACGTCGGCTTGGTCTTGTTTATGTTCACCGTGGGGCTCGAAGTCGACCTGGCTATCATCTCGAAGAACCTCCGTGCTGCAGCTTACGTCGGTCTGGCGGGCATTTCCCTGCCCTTTGCCCTCGGAGCTGCCATCTCCGTCGGCATCTTCAACGACCTGATCAAGACCTCGCCCGCGCTGCAGGGCAACGACGTCACCTTCGGTCACTTCTTGCTCTTCTCTGGTGTCGCCATGGCCATCACTGCTTTCCCAGTCCTCGCACGTATCCTCACAGAGACCAAGCTGCTGGCCACCAAAGTCGGCACAGTCGTCCTCGCTGCCGGGGTTGCCAACGATGTGGTCGGCTGGGTCCTCTTGGCCTTGACTGTGGCCCTCGTCAACGCAAGCTCTGGTCTCACCGCCTTGTACGTCCTTCTCACCACGATCGCATACGCCCTGTTCCTCTTCCTCGGGGTCAGACCTGTCTTTGTCTGGCTTGCCAAGCGAACGGGCAGTCTCGAGAATGGGCCCACTCAGACCATGACCACGATCACCATCCTGCTCGTGCTGATCAGCGCCTGGTTCACAGACATCGTCGGAGTACATGCCAGTGAGTCGGGAAGACAAAATGCATCCACCGAGTCTTTTGTGAGCGAGACATTGAATGAATCCTGCTCTCCCTCGATTTCCTCTAGTCTTTGGCGCATTCATTGTCGGTCTGATGGTCCCCCATGAAGGAGGATTCGCCGTCGCGCTCATCGAAAAGATCGAAGATCTGGTCTCAGTCCTCCTTCTTCCCCTTTATTTCGCCCTTTCAGGACTCAAGACGAACTTAGGCGCCTTGAACTCGGGAACCATCTGGGGCTACACCGTCGGCATCATTGCGATTGCCTTCATCTCCAAGTTTGCCGGATGCGCCGGCGCAGCGCGCTGGGCTTGTCGCTTCTCGCTGCGCGAGTCGGTCGCTGTCGGAACGCTGATGAGTTGCAAAGGTCTGGTGGAGCTCATCGTACTCAACATCGGTCTGAATGCGGGCATCCTCGACACTTCGACATTCTCCATGTTTGTCGTCATGGCCATTGTCAGCACAGTCGCCACAACACCTCTGACTCTGTGGGCGTACCCTCCCCACCTTCGTGAAACTGCAGACTCCCACCTTATTCATTCAGGTAAAGGTGCAGCCAGCGAAGGTCAGGACCCTTCTGCAGGATTTGGATCAGAAGGCGGTGAGAAGGACGGTCTTGCCACCTCCGGCAAGCCCATTTACCAGCGTCTCCTGGTCGTGCTTGATCGCTTCGAGAATCTGCCCGGTCTGATGACCGTCATTCAGCTCGTGCAGCCATTCACATCGGTCCGGCGCGGTCTCGTTTCTGAAGATTCGGACGATTCCGACTCAATCGACGCCGGAACAGGAGCTCATTCTGAGAGCGATGGCGACCACCAAGAAGGTGCCCAGGCTCAAGCTGATTCGGATGAGAAGAAGGCCAACTCCATCGTTGTGGCCACGCCCATCCTTCGCTCTGACGCGCCGCATGTATTGGCCGGCCGGGTCGCTCCAGCAGGCCCTACCGTGCGTGTGTCGGCCCTTCGTCTCATCGAACTGACCGACCGTCTCTCAGCTGTGATGAAAGCGGCGGACGCCCTCGTGCTCGAATCTCAGCGTGCGCTTGACCCTCTCCTGGCCGTGTTTCGAACTTTCGCCTCCTTGCACGGACTCCGGGTCGAAGGGGAAGAGCTTGCCATCGTTGAGCGAGACGAGTATGCTCGAACGGTACAGAACCGGGACGATCGTGAACGCAAAGACAGGACCCTCTCCAACAGTGGATCCCACAAGGAGAAGGGTTTGGTCCTGGTACCATGGACGCTCCCGCACGCTTATCACTCCTTCGCCTATCCGTCCACTTCTCTCATTGGCTCCCCTGTTGGTGTTGTCACACCCTCGGTAGTTCCACGATCCAACCCCTTCGAGAGCATTTTCGGTCGGTCATCGACTTCGGCTGCCGATGCTACCGACTACTCCAGTTCGAGCTCCAGTGACATAGGTGGAGGCCCTCAGCAGGCCAGCTTTGTCCGAAGACTGTTTCAGGGAGCCCACACTTCTGACATCGGCCTTGTTCTGGACCGCCCCGCATCTGCTGCGGCAGCCACAGCTTTGCTCCTTCCTGGTGCCAACTCGGCACCGAAGCGGGTTCTTCTGGCATTCATGGGCGGACCCGACGACCGCGCCGCTCTGTCGCTCGTCCTATCGCTCTGTGATGTCAATGAGAATCTGCGAGTGACCGTGCTGCGCTTGAAGCGCGCCGCTGATGACGACGAGGAAGCTGCGGCGGAGGCCGGAACCACGGGCCAGAGCTTGCCTCCTACGGTCCATCACGCGACTGGTGCTCGATCGGGCGCTAGCGGCATTCCCGCCTTTACAGCTCCTAACCAAGGTGGCACTGTTCAGGACACGATCTACCCTGCCCAAGCTGGATCTTCGGGTATGCAGGCGTCTCTCGAAGATGACGTGGCGATCGAATCGGCTAAGAAGCATCCTGCATGCGCTCAGCGCGGCCAAGTACGCTTTGTCCACCGGGCGGCCGCCTTCCCCTTGTCTGAGCTCTTGACCGTTTCGGAAGCTGCCCAGGGCAACGCGGGCGGCGAAAATGACAATGCTGAATGGCTTGGTCAAGCCTTCAGTCTGATCATCGTCGGACGTGGTCGACGAATGCCGACCATGACGCACCGCGCAGAGCTGAAGGCGCTGCTTGCAAGTGCGGCTTCGAATGCGCGCTCGACTTCGACGGGTGGATCGTCGGCCGAGATCCTTTCTCGAATCCCCAACAGCCAACCGGCGACTCGGGCAGCAGCGCTCGTCCGAGCTCGTGCGGTACCTTCGTCGGCCGGCAACCACGGCCTGCATGCTGGTGCCCTGGACAGCGACACGTGCAAGGTCATTGGTGAACCCGCGATGGCCTTGATGCTGGCTCGCATCAGTGCACCCACCCTTGTCATCGCCGCCAGCGCAACGACTGCAAATAGCTCGCTCCGAGCCTGAATGAACCCAGATGCGTCCTTGTCACCACCTTTCGACGACTCTGCTATTACGAATTTTAACGACTCTTTATCAATTCCCTTTCTCTCCTAAGCTACCCGTACACGGCTTTTTTGGGAACATCCTTTTTTCCCCTCTGCGAACATTGCTCCCAGCATCTCTTAGCTCTTCCCCGTCTTGACGTCACCCCCTGTAATCTCACGTTTTTCTCTGCTGCATCTCGCACAATCACGAATGCTTTGCGCGAACCATTAAGTTTGCCTGAGAGGCGAAGTCTGCAAGGCACACGTTCGGGAGTAAGTTTGTCTTGCTACGAGTGTGCAGCTCGTCCTCCTCTTGTAAACGCCGAGGTGCCACGGTCCTAATCCGGCCGAGCGATTCACGTATCGTCCCCACGAAACGTTCGTCACAGACGAGAGTGTCCATCACGGATCGTCAACGTTTGGATCTAAGAGGAGCCTACGATTTTGGGTTCGTGGTGATATAAAATAGGAGTACAGTGTGGAGTGTGCGGGAAAATTTTTGATTCGTTGTATCGTCTTGATGTGCTGAGGGGGGAAAAGAACGTTCCATTGTTTTGTTGCAGGAGAAGAAGATCGTACTTGGTTCGGTAAGCATGGTTGCTGGGTTGCTTCAACACTTCTCAGGTAAGAGAAACGTCCTAGGTGCGGTCCGCGAATCCGACCGAGTTATCGTCGGTGTTGAATGCAATGTATCTGTGAGAGCGAGAGCATTCCTCATCAGCATCGTTCAGAATAGTGACCTTATTCGGGACATCTAAGCTTCAGACGACTCACGAGCTCTCGAAGAGTGGGTCACCAGTGACAACGCCATCAATACCAATGTCCTGGCCGACGATGGACAGGAGACAGGTGCCGTCGCCATTCGCGCCAATGGTGACCGCGGAGGAGGTCAGCGAGATCGTCTTTCCGCCAAACTCAAACTCGACGTTGGGAGGATTGTTGCAGTCGTACGAGCCGTAGGTGGTGCCCTGCTGAGTGGTGGGGTTTGCGCCCAGGTTGGAGAACATCTGCTCGGCGACGTTGACGGGGGCGACGATGAGCGACGTGCCCGAGTCGATGATGAAGCCGTCCGACGAGTATCCGGCGCCGGTACCCGAGATCTGCCAAAAGCCCTGGCTGGAGGACAGGCCGGAGTAGACGACGTCGCCCGAGTACAGGTCCGAGTCGAGGCCACCGAGAGTCAGGGTCGAGGAGCCCGAGCTGAGCGCAAAGGCGAACACGCCCGAGTCGACGGCACCTGCGTTCTTGAGCGAGTAAAAGTATGGAGGCTGGTCAAAGGTGGCGAGGGCGGGGAGGGACATGCCGCAGATGCCGTCGCTGTTCTCGCCCGATTGGAGGAAAGTCTGTTGGGCGAGGCCAATCGCGGCCGAGTCGGCGCTCAGGCCGGCGATGGAGAGCGTGTCGAGGTAGACCTCGCCCGAGGCCGTGGTGCCGTCTCCGTAGCTGGTGGAAAACTGCTTGCCCGTGTCCTGGGCAGAGTAGCCGGGCGAGTACGCGCCGGGACCGACGAGGCAGTCGGCGGAGCCGGTGTCAAAGTCGACAGTCATCTGCTGGCCACCGAAGGAGATGGGTCCGGTCCAGAGCGCATTGTTCTCCTGCGAGGTCAGGGGGTTGTTGCCGACGCCACGCTTGGCGGGGGCAGTGGCTGACTTGGAGGCGAGAGGGTGAGGCTTGCCAGTGTTCTTTTGGACAGCCTTGAGGTTGCGGCTGTACTTGGCGCGGAGGCCGGCCAGGTGTTGGTCGACGGCCTGGAAGTTGACCTTGCCGTCGGGGTGCTTGAGCGAGCCTCCGGCACGACGAGACATGGGAACGGAGACGACCTTCTTAGGAGCCTCGACGGGGGCGGCTGCGACCATGGAGGCGGCGATGATGCCGGCGACGATGGAGGTAGTGAGCTGCATGGTTGCTGGTATACAGAAAAAGGGAAACGAGGAAGACTGGTCCAAGAAGAAAGAGAGTAGCTGGAGAAGGGCCTCTGGAGAGTGAGCGTCACAAGCGATGAGGATCCTCGACAGGGAGCAAGGCAGAAATCCTAGGGACTTTTATACCCTTCTTGTCGAGGATGGAGGCGGACGTCGAATACGATGGTTCCAGAGATTTGCGGTACTCGCGAGGGCGACGTCGAAGGAGATGCCTTCCGGGTCGCGTTCGAAATCACGGCTGGCCGCGATAGGACATCGCCAAAGGTACGCTAGCAATGCTTCTCATCAATTTCCGAGAGCGATCACCTAGGAGACGGAGAGAGAGAGAAAGGGTGTGAGCAGAGGTAGAGGTAGCAGACGAGGTTCCGGGTCGTGGGGTCGACGCCATCCATTCCGAAACACCCACTCCAAAAGTGCGTTCAAGCCAGGCCACCCTTGATATCGGAAATTGTGTCAGGAAATCAGATCCAATGGCAGTGGTTGGGACACCTGTGTTGAGGCTCGCTAGAGGCAAGTCGCACTAGCATGGATGCAATCGTAGATCATGGTTCTACCATCTGCAGCCAGCGTGCGTCCCGCACCGTGGGTGTCTGACAACGACGCTGAGATTGCCTAGGTCAGATGGAGCTGCTTTTGGAACTGGAGATGTGAGGGAAGGCTGCCGAGTTTGGGACAACAAAGGCACAATGAATGGATGATGGAGAAGGAAAGGAACGCCTCGATGCAAGTTCTACTACTGAGACCTGCTAGTCGGGCAACGAGACTGAACAGAAACACGCAGCATCAGCACTGTACTGCGGATATCGTTGATGCAGAGGATGAACTTCAAACATTATTGCCATATTTGTCTTTTGGCGTCCTTTGAGCCGGTGGTTCGCTAACAGGCGGAGAGAGTCAACCAACTAGCAGTGGATCTTGCTCATCATCGCTTCTAGCCTCTCTCTCTCTCTCTCTCTCTCTCTCTCCCAACTTTTGGAGATGAGCGCGATGATGTATTTGCACACCAGAGCTCAGGCCCGAAGCCTGTCGCAGCGGCAGCAGGGCAGCGGGCGACAATCCTGACCCTTATCCGACACCCGAAGATGAGTAAAGATGCACTCGTGTCCAGGCCGTGTAGATTTGTCGACACACAGCTATGCCGAGTGCCGAGCAAGCATCGCTGGAAGGCAGAAGGGAGGGGCTCGACCGGGGGGCAAGGGGGCAAGGAAAGGACAGGGCAGAGCAAACTTGCATCATCACGCATGATGCAGAGGCATCCCATTCTATGGCCAAGTGTGCATGAACCGGCGGCTCGTTGAGGTAAGGTCAACAAGTGTCTCGCTGATCCCCGGCCCCAAGCTGGAAGAGTCGGGGAGGCAGCAGGGAGAGGAAGTGGACAAGGCGGGCGCGGCGGCTGGCGGGAGTGTCAATTTGGATTCCATACAGTATCCGAAGTCACTGGGCTCGGGAATGTGTTGGACTCAAGCCTCAAAAAGCCATATGGAAGATCATCCTCCTCCTCACGCTGCCGCCGGTACACGAGCAATGGTGCAGTCACTAGATCTCTTCCGCGAGTGCATCGATTGAAATCACTCCCAGGTTCCAATCAGACCTGGACACTACTTGCGCGTAGCATTTCGATATCCTCCGCCGTCGCTTTCAGACAACATCAATACATCAACATCATGGGGGGCCCATCCGGCGGAAACGTCTCTCGAGTGCACCCAGTTGCTCCTCATCGTGTGCCCATTTCCCCAATCTGGGCCCTGATTCCTACTCATAAAGGATATACCACTGAGCTCCCTCATCACGCCGCCTTGTCGTGTGACATCGCTCACCCGGCAATGTCGACCATCCGGCACGAAGGTCATGCCGACGAACAGACAGGCTTTCCACTCGCACATACCCAGGTCCTCGTTCGTCCCTCCATCTTCAGGCAATCTCAACATCCAAGGACATGGTCATTCCCCGGAGCAAAGAAGCCGGGCAAGCTTGGGTATCCATTCTGGTAGCCGTGAACGAGCAGCCCGGCTATGATTCCATGCCAAAATCTGGATCACGTCTTCTCCTGAACGCAGCAAAGTACTTGCTTCCCTTATTCCTCTCCACCTTTTTCCCTTCCTCCGTCGAGTACGTCACCAGGCCCACACACGGATCGTCCCTGAGCTCGGGCCCGTCGTTGTCCAGGCGCTCGAACAAAGGGAATGCCGTCAGATGCTTGACCATCCATAGATGCAAATCGTGCACGTCGGTGATGGTGTAGACGATGCCGCCTGGCCGGAGAATGTATGCATATTCCGCTAGCAATGTCGGACTGAAAGGCAGATGCCACGCGATCAGGATGAGCGGAATCATCGTCCCTCAGTGAGCATAGATCCCCATTTAGAAGCGGACGAGACTACTCACGAGATGATGCGCGCCTTGTGCTTGCGCTGTTTAAAGTGTGGATCGGGGAACAAGAAGAAGAGCTTCGATAGCTGCAAGGCAGGTAAGGGCGACCCATGCGCATGAAGTAGCGTCAGCACAATCTTGCTACCAGAGAACCTTATGCCACTTGTGGAAAGGTACTCCTCACCTGACCGCGTTCGAAGAAGTTGGGCAAGAACTTCATCGCATTTGCGCGCAACACGCTGACGTTCTGATAACCCCCTGCCGCCTTTCCAGCTTGAGAGAACAGTCGCTCGTCCCGCTCCGCATCGTCTGCGACTTGCTCGGCATCGTCTTCGTCGGGCGCATCCTCTTGCTCGGCTTGGTTCCGATTCCGCTTCTTGCCCTTTGCTACGGACTGTGGTTGCGCCTCTGCTGGTGCTGACGTTGCGCCGTTCGACGCTGGAGGCTGTTCATCGAGGGACATTTCAGATGTTTGCTGGGTCACGGCTGATGAGTCGGTCGATGCCCCATTTGAGGCTGCAGAGTGGGACGAGCCGTCCTGCTGCTGTTGGTGTGCCAGACGGAGCGCGACAATCTTGTCATGCACGTAGTGTGTAACCGAGACGCGAATCTCCATCCCTGGTCGAGGAGAAAGCAAACTCGTAAGCTCTGACGAAATCATCTCGCCCCTGTTCGCAGAGAAATGTACACACCTAGCATGAGCGTATCCGGGAACACTGGCGCTAGGTCCATCAGTAACCCACCAAACCCGCATCCAATATCTGCGAATTCCACCTTTTTCCCGCTCGATGCAGAGACGGGCCCGGTTGCCCTTGCTTTCGACGAGCCTGGTTCAGCTGGATCGGGTGCTGGGAAATGCTCCGGGTAGTGGACAGACCAGTCCATGTGCGCGGGAGACACGGGGCTGGGCAAGTCAAAGATGTGATCATTGAAGTCAGCAGCGAGAAGCGTTGACATTGCTCCAGCAGCACGGCTATGATTGCTCACTAGACAAGGTCATGGTCTGAGAATGGATTGGCATGGGCTCGTTGGCGGTACCATCGTTTCTGGGGGATGACGAGCGGAGCTGATCGCTTTGCGTTCGGATGAGAGAGGGCTTCCTGGTTTGCGCGGGTGACCTGGGCCCGCTTCGCTTCTGACTTGGCGCTTCCTCCTGCCATACTGCCTTTGATGATGCTGTCGTCCATTCTTAGTCCAAGTTGATGAGGTTGAGATCTTCCCAAATTGTTGAAACGAACTCACGTGATCAACTTGCACCACGTGGCTTTGGGCGGTCGGCGTCTTGGCTGGACTGGGCTGCTTGCTTCCACAGGCTGGTTGGCTCGTGCTTGCGATCTATCGATGACTCGAAGGGCCAAGCTGGGAAGCCTTTCTTCTTCCGGTCCGGGTTACAGAAGATGAGAATGACTCAGATACGAGGTCTGAGAACGGGGTCTGTCCAGCATCAAAGTGGCGATGGCCGAGACCCAAGACCCCTTCCAGACAGACGCCAGAAGAAATGGCGACAGAGTGTGGGGAGGGAAGATGGGACCAGGCACCCGATTTTAAGCTCAGGACGTTCTGGTTTTTCGCTCCGAGTGGGAAGGAAGGACGTTCGTTGTGGAAGGAAAGGAAGAAGTCAGACCTCCTCCTACTCATCGACGACGAACGCCCGACTTGGTATCTACAGCAGAGATCCATCGCACGTTCACCACACACTCACTCTCCTTACGCCCTTTTTGTGTTGCTGTAAGTGCCGAGTCTTGCTCTGTGGCCGCGTCAAAGAGGGGAGACAGCATCGGTCCCTGTCTTCCTACTGACACGGCTCGAAGATCTCTCTTTAAATGCTGGTCAATCTCATCTTGCTGAAACCTTCTTCCCACTCCCTGTCTGCTCATCCTCATCTTCATCTTCATCTTGTGTCGTCCTCGTTCATCGCATCGAATCCCGCCTTCCATCGTTCAAATCGGCTTCTGCACTGCAACCTTGGCACACTCGCTCCCAGCAGGCAAAACCCCACAGCACATATCCAACATGGCCTCTCTCGCTACCCGCTCCATCGCCCGCGCAGCTGCCCGCTCCGCCGTGGCTCCCTCTGCTTCCCGCTCTCTCCATCTCCTCGCCCGGGGCGCTGCCGCTCCCGCCGTGGCCGCCGTCAGCGGTGCTGCTCGCGTCCCCAGCCAGCAGGCCTTTGCTGCCGCCGTCCAGGCCCGCGGTGTCAAGACGCTCAAGTTTGCCGATGACGAGGAGGTCGTCTACGAGCGAAGCGACTGGCCCCTTGAGAAGCTCCACGACTATTTCAAGGACGACACCTTTGCTCTCCTCGGTACGTTCTTATTCTCTCGTTTCTCGCCAGGCGTCGCTTTAGCGTTCTGCAGGACGGCGGAGCGTTTCACTCGACGTTTCTGATCACTTTCATTATTGCACAGGTTACGGCTCTCAAGGTCACGGTCAAGGTCTCAACCTCCGCGACAACGGCCTGAACGTACGTTTTTCAAGGCAACTATTCTGAGTCTGATCCTCCGCGCGTGCTGACTCTAGATGCGTACCATGCAGGTCATCGTCGGTGTCCGCAAGGACGGTGAGAGCTGGAAGCAGGCCCAGGAGGACGGCTGGGTGCCCGGCAAGAACCTCTTTGACATTGAGGAGGCCGCCGAGAAGGGCACCATCCTCATGAACCTTCTCTCCGACGCCGCCCAAAAGACGACCTGGTCCACCCTCAAGCCCTACGTCAAGCCCGGTAAGACCCTCTACTTCTCCCACGGCTTCTCCGTCGTCTACAAGGAGGACACTGGCGTCATTCCCCCCACCGACGTCGACGTCATCCTCTGCGCCCCCAAGGGCTCTGGCCGCACCGTCCGAACCCTCTTCAAGGAGGGCCGCGGCATCAACTCCTCCGTGGCCGTCCACCAGGACGTGACCGGCAAGGCCCTCGAGAAGGCCGTCGCCATCGGCATCGCCGTCGGCTCTGGCTACATCTACGAGACCACCTTCCAGAAGGAGGTCTACTCGGACCTGTACGGCGAGCGCGGCTGCCTCATGGGCGGCATCCAGGGCATGTTCAAGGCCCAGTACGACGTCCTCCGCGCCAACGGCCACTCGCCCTCCGAGGCCTTCAACGAGACCTGCGAGGAGGCCCTCCAATCCCTGTACCCGCTCGTAGCGGAGAACGGGATGGACTATATGTTCAAGGCATGTTCAACCACGGCGCGCCGGGGCGCGCTCGACTGGGCGCCCAAGTTTGAGGAGGCGAACCGACCTGTGTTTGAGGCGCTTTACGAGTCTGTCAAGAACGGCACCGAGACGCGCCGCGCCCTGGACTTTGGAAGCCGAAAGACCTACCGTCAAGACTTTGACAAGGAAACCGACGAGATTGCAGCCCTCGAAATGTGAGTAACGGATTCGTTTTCTGCTGGCGTTCCAAACTCACCTCTCATTTCTTTGCCCTCTCATTTCAGGTGGCGCGTCGGCCACGTCGTCCGAGGTCTCCGGCCCGACCGGGCTGGCAAGAGCATCTGAGCGGGTGTGCGAAGCATGGTTGGGTACCGTGCTGTCCCCTTCGGTCGACCCGGTGTTGGCGCCAGCCCTCTCGCTCTTTCTCTGTCTCTCTCTCTCCTGCCTCCAGCTATGACACCTTTCTCTCCTCTCTCTGTTCTCTCTCCTCTGTAGTCCTGGGTAATCCACTCGTGAATGCTGTTTCTCGTGGTCGGCTCGTGATGGATGGAAGAGGAGGAGGAGGTGTTGGAAGCTCGTTTGTTTGGGGAGTGACCGACCTTCTTGGTCGGAATTTATCCGAGCTGTGGGATTATTATTGTTCGAGTACAGTGTCATTGGTTCTCGCAGCTGCTCCGTCTGCACAACGAAGATGAGCGCCTGGATCATGGTTTGATCGGTGAGTGAAAAGATGGCATCGAGCGGGAGCACCTCGCGCCTCAGGCGCCGCCTCGACACTGACGACGCCCTCGCCGGCGGCAACGTCGTCGTCGACGAGTCCTTCGTCATCATCGGCACCCCACTCCCCGCCCTCTCCTCCACCAAGCGAGACCACAACGAGCTCAAGCCCGTCTGGGAGCAGGAGGTCAGGGATGAGCAAGGACGACAGCGCTTTCACGGCGCATTCACCGGTGGTTTCTCGGCTGGGTACTACAACACCGTCGGCAGCAAGGAAGGATGGCAGCCTGCGTCGTTCAAGAGCTCGAGGAAGGATCGGGCAGGAGCTGCTCAAGGCGGAGCTCAGCAGCGGGTGGAGGACTTTATGGACGAGGAAGACCTCGCCGAGCTGCGCGAGTCCAGAGAGCTGAGAGGCGCAGATTCCTTCGGTGGTGCTGATGCCACTGTGCCCGGAACGGGTCAAGCCGCCAGCAGCGAAGCTTATGATCCCATCTTGGGAGCCTTCGGACTTGGCTCGACTGCCTCATCAGCAAGCGCAACACAGAACATCGGAGGCGATGGCAGGATACGACCTGCGCCCGAATCTCTCGGCACCGCCCTTCTCCGCAAGCTCGGCTGGAAGGAAGGGCACGGTATCGGGCCTCGGGTCACACGCAAACGACGAGACGAGCTCAGGGCTCTACTTGCGCCCGGCCACGCCAGCTCGTCCAAACACACTCTAGACGACCCTATCCCGGACTCGGCACGAAATCTCCTCTACCCTCCGCCCGACACGCCCTTGATCACTCCGCCGGTTGCTCACGTCGAGGGTCGCGGATTGGGATGGGAAGGTCCGGTCAATCTTCAGCAAGCCCTGACTACATCGGGAAACGATGCTTCCTTTGCCACGGCGGGCACTGCCGATACGAAGGCGCGACGAGCTCAACGCGGCTTCGGAATTTCTGTCCTTGAGCATGACTCGGACGATGAGGGAGAAATTGGGGGAAATGCCGTCTACGCTACTGTGGACGACATTCACCAGAGCAGTCTTGGGAAAGCGGAGCTCGATCGACAGCGGCTCGGTAAGACCGGTAGAGATTCGTCAGGTCGGGTACCCCCAGCGCGCGTAGCACCAGGAAACCAGCCAGCAGCAGCAGAGTATGAGGAGGAGGACAAGGAGAACACCTGGCGAGATGGTCGACCATTGCCAGCAGGGTTCGCGCGGTCACGAACGAAAGAAGGTGGCTTCATTGCCGATGCATTGTGAGTGCTTTCCCTAAGGTTCGATCCGTCTGCATCCACCGCTCAACAGTATCTGCCTCAACGTTCACAGCTTTCGAGCCCCCCAAATACCCCAAGGATGGAAGCCAGATCCTGCGGCCATATGGCGCCGTTACGCTCCGCCAGACTCAGCTGGCGGCGCTGAGCCTGACCCAGGCAATACAGCTGTCCTTGCTCCACAAGATGTGAGTCTTCTCGTCTACTGTTCTCCTTTCCATGACCTTGAACTGAACCAGGACCTGCCCTTTCTCAGCGCGGTAGCATTCTGGGGGAGCTACGCATGCCAGGCCCACCACCGGTTATCTCCGACTATCTCACAGCGAAAGCCAGGGATCGGATCGCTGCCGCAGCGCAGACGGATGCAGATCCTTTCGCCTCAGCACAAGGGATTCAAGTTACCTTGCCAGCGGAGCGACCTTTGGACATTCCTCAACTCGACGCCGCAGTGGCCCGTTCGGCACTGCAAGGATACATGCCATTTGGCAACGACCTTGCGAAACAAGAACGGTACAAGATCTACCTTCGCTCGCAGACGGGGCCTCGAGGCGACCCTGGTTCCGAGCCTTTTGCGACCCGGTTAGAAGACGAGCTCAAAGCGACTGTGTCGCAGGACTCATCGGCATCGTCGTCGTCGCGCTCACGATGGGACAAGAAACCGGACGCGCCGGCCCTTCAGCGCGAGCAGATGCAAACAGAGCTGGGAGAATTCTTCCGGTCGGCTGTCATTTTCAAACCCTCTACGGCTGTGATCAACAACCGCTTCACTTCTGCGAAAGAACAGGGTCAGGCGGGCGGAGGCGCCGCTGTCCAAGGCGGGCTCTATGTGCCGAGCGCTGCAGATCGCGCTGCATCTGCAGCAGCAGCAAAGGCGCTGGCTGATGGCAACGCGGTAGGAGGCGCAGCTGGCCCAACAGACGTCATGTCCTCGGAGGATGCACAAGATGTCGTCGTCAAGGAAGGAGAAGATCCGGCAGTCAAGGCGGCCAATGCGGGCATGTTTGGCGTCCTCACCCGAAGACACCACCCGTGGTACCCTTCCAAGCTGCTCTGCAAGCGGTTTGGTGTCCCGGATCCTCATCCAGACTACACCGGCGTACGCTATGGCGACGTTGACAATGGCGATGGTAGTCGTAGCAATCGGCAGGGAGCTGATGACGATGGTGGTGCCGAAGATGCATTTGGAGCAAGCGCGAGCGGCGGTAAGAAGAAAGGAGGAAGAGGCTATCAAGATGCGAAATCGGCAAATGCGCTTTGGGAACAGAATAAGCGTGGCATCATGCAGCTAGCGCGCGAACGAGGCTGGGAGTCTGGCACGAACAACGCGGACACTCAGCTCGGCGAGCCTGGCACGGAGCGGACGGGAGCGGGCAGCAGCCTCTCGGCGATGACGCCTGGCCCTCCTGGATTCCGTGCGCTGTTACAGCCCCGGTCACTGGACACCGTCGGGCTCGGCGAAGATGAGAGTCAAGGACGAGACATCCTCGGCTATGTTCGGCCCCCCATGGAAGTGTTCAAGGCCGTCTTTGCGAGTGACGACGAAGAGGATGGTGGAGATGATGGGGCGGCGGACCCATTGACCCTCCCTGAAGTCAAACCCGCTCCTATTAAGCCACGTCGGAATCTCAACGCGGACGCGATTGCAAGTGCAGACCCGGACGGATCTAACGATGGCAGTGGTGCTAGTGGCATTCGGTTCGTCCCGAGAGCTTCGCTGAAGAGGAAGCTGGAGGGCGAGGCGGGCATAGTAGCAGAAGAGGAGAATGGCCATGGTGGAGACGGCACGGTCGCCACTGCAGTCGGCAAGAGCGGGACAAAGAAGAAAGCGAAGAAGGACAAGAAGAAGGCTGGCGGTGCTGGCTCTGGACTGCTCACTTTTGATCTGGACGAGGGGGATGGCGGAGACGATGAAGCAGGCGAACTGGCACAGTCGAAAAAGAAGAAGGGCGCCAAAGCGAGCAATGCGCCGGGTCTCACTAAGGGATCAGTCTCTGCTGACACACCGCCACAAGAACCATCCGACGGGAGCACTATCAGACAGCCGTCGAATATCAGCAATGGGCATGCAGACGACACCGTGTCGAGGGCACCACACCGCGCGCGAGCTGCCGATTACTTCTGATGGCTCCCAGCGCTGCAAGAGCACGCCACGTTAATCACTATTTGACGCGGCGGCAGTCCGCACGTCGAAGATATGTCGTGTCATGTTTATGTATACTCGTTCTTTTAGAGGATGCTGCGGGTTGGTCCAACAAAGATACAGCGTTCTGGCACCAGGCCACCACCAGATCTCCTCGCCGTCATCATCGATCCTCAAGAGACAGCATCGAAACGGCATTCACAGGAACGAGCATGGATTACCCAAGACTACTGAGGAGAGAGGAGGGAAAGAGAGAGAAAGGTCATGGCTTGCAGGTAACGGGAAGAGGAGAGAGGCGTCGACGCCCGCCAGAGCCTGGTGCTTCGCACCCGCTCAGATGTTCTTGCCAGCCCGGTCGGGCCGGAGACCTCAGACGACGTGGCCGACGCGCCACCTGAAAGGAGAGGAACAGAGAGAAGAGGATTTTTGGCAGACCAGTTGAAAAGCTCGGAAGCTGTAATGGTGTGACTACGTATGGTATCATTATTTGGTGCCAGACGATGCTTCAGCGGATGGTCCTATAGAAATACAGTAATGCAGATTGCGCAACAAAGGCAGTCAGGTCAGTATGGTGCATGAGATGGGGGGGAGAATCATTGGCGGAGCAAGAGAAAGTCTTGCGTGGGAGTTTTGCGAGATTGCGATTCTTGATTGTGCGGATGTGTGAGTAGTGTGCAAGGTTGGAAGTTGAGCGGAGCGGGGAGGGGTTTGCAGCATTGTCCTTGGATCCTGGCAAATAAGAGCAGCAGTCTGAAAGTCAGGCGCGCCCGGCGCCTGAACCGGTCTGAAGGTGATGGGAGAGGCAGAGTCTTTGTTCGTTTGTTCGTTTCGTTGTCGATGTTCGCCAGAAGGAAAAGGAACGCCTTTCAGAGCAAGAGCCCATTGGTGTTGCCCTTGATGATATCACCCAACGATTCGCCCTGCACACCCGGACCGACCACGTCAGGCTTCTGCGCAGCCTTGTAAACGGGCGGATGCAGTCCATCACTGGACGAGTCCACCGCTTCGGTGTCGAGGAACTGGATGAGCTGGTTGGCGCGGCCCTTGATGGTGAAGAGGGCACTTGCGTTGCCCGAGTCGCCAAAGAGGACGACAATGTAGTCGTCCCGGGTAGGCAGATCTTTGGGCAGGGTGAAGGAGACGTGTCCGGCTACGATGGGAAAGTTGGTCGCCATGGTGCGATCTGCGGGATTTGGTGACGGAGGGAATGCTTGAAAATCAGCGGGACAGTCCACACGCAGAGACTCCGCCGCGAACTCCTGTCACACACTCACGGAGATTGAGACCTCCTTGGCCATTGGCAGGCTTGTAGCCGAGCATGATGAATCCTCGGTGCGATCGGGCCGCTGGAGGGATGTTGTTCGTGTTCCTGGTGGAAATGGGGAATGGGGAATACGCTCAGCATTGAGGGGTGGAGGACCGGTCGAAGTCCTTGATCTGTAACCACACTCACCAGTTTACGTGGACCTTGTCGCCTGCTCGCCAGACGGTGTCATAGCGGGGGTACGTGATGCGAGGCGAGTACACGATGCGCTTCTCGGGCGCCTGCTCGTTGTTCTCCTGCGCCACCTCTCTTTCCAATGGGGAGGGCGTGCCGTGGTTCAGTTGGACAGCATACGGAGAAGTGGATTCAAACCTGTCATTGTTGGTGCGTTCCTCAGGAGGAGCAGATGACGAAGCAGGAGCGCCGACGAGGACCTCGATGGCGCGTCGAGCTGCCGAGACGGGGTCGAGCCCCGCACTCGCCTCGTGCTCCAAAACTGAATCCACAGCGTCTTCTGCAGACGCAGGGAGGATGTCCTTCTCCTCGAGCAGATGAGAAGGAGGCGTCGAAGCGCCCGTGCTTGCGTCCTCGGCATCCTCGACCATGTCATCGAGCACACCAAACGAGGCTCGGTCGGCAAAGGGCATGGCGAGGCCGTCGCCCGCGGTGTAGATGAGCTCTCGGGCTGCGATTTGGTCGGCGGGGTACGATGGGAAGCTGCTGCTGCTGCCTCCTACCTCGCGAGCGCCAAGAAAGGCAAGTCCGGCAATGTGGCCTTCGTCGCGTGCTGTGGCTGGGACATCGACGAGGAACGATTGGGTCACTGGCACTGCGTGAGAGGTGGAGCCGAGGCTGAAGACGAGGACAAAGATGAGAGGGATGGCCTGAAGATGCATTTTGGGCGCGAATAGTCAGATGAGAGGTTGCGTGAGTCAGATACTCGTCCGAGGAGTGTGGTGAGCCCAGAGTTGAATGCAATGGCGGTGGGTAGTGAAGGCTGACCCGTACGCCTATTCAAGCCAGGCTGTCAGCTACCTTTATATCAGAAGCAGCAAACCCCAGAGAGATTGTCAAACACTGTCCAGCCCATTCTCGTCTCGTCTGACGAGCTTCCGCATCGCCTGCTCAACAGATGGATGGGGCCAAAGTGACACATAAACGGCGAGGCATTCCCTTGTGTGTGTGTGTGTGTGTTTCCGAATCGGTTGAGGAATGGAGGGAACAGGGACTGATGCCAGCCGCAGCGTCTGCGCTCCGAGGGATGAGTGTCACTTACTGGAAAAGCCCAGTCACACTCGGCGCGCGATCCAACCGGTGGCGGGCGGGTCGGGGATTATGAGCATGAAGGCGGGAGGCCGAGAGAGATGCATCCATGGATTCGTTCCGCTGGGCTGGTGAGCATTCATTCTTCTGTGAACAGCCGGTGGGGGGTGCCAAGCCCGAGCTGGGATTCACACAGCCCTCGCACGAGGTAAGAAGCGGATGCCAGTAGGAGCGAGTCGTGGGAGCTCGGCGTCCAGTAAAGCGGTGAGATTGAGAATGACTGAGGTTGCATGGACACACAGAGAGAGAGAGAGAGAGAGGGTGTTACTGCAAAGCTGCGGGTGAGATTGTAAGTGTGTACCGGTTCAGCTTGGCAGTGCGAGGCAGGAATTTGGGCCGAAGTTTCCATGCTTTGTTCATCTGGGCTACCTTGCTCGTCTGACTGATCAAGGTTGTCCATTATTGCATGCGATGGCAGGTGAAGGGAGAATTGAGCCCAAAACTGGACATGGGTTGTGGTGGTGCATGCTGAACCCCTGGAAGGTGTGTGAGTAAGTACAGTAAGTGTAAGCTAGGAACAAACGGTCAACATCCGATAGTTGAAACCACTGTTCGCAGACACACACACACAGGCCTGCTTCAACTGACTCGAGCTTGGCATCCTCATCAACGTCGAGCACATCGCCCCCTCTCATGGATGCATGCTTCACTCATCCCCTTTCATCCTTTGTGAGGTGACTGGTGTTGAGAGGAGGAGGAGGACTTGTCCTTTTTGCCAGCGATAATAAATGGAAACCTTCGGAGTTGGTCGGCTCCCGGGCCCCGCTCTCACTTGAACATCTCGAGAACAAAGGGCAGACAAGAACGAACAATTGAGAATCAAACATCTGACCCGCTTCTCTCTCTCTCTCTTTCTCTCCGGACTCCGCCTGTCCATGCAGCTTGGAATCAGATAGATGCATGCCCAGACCAGGCGTGCAGGATCGATCGATGGTGCATATTGCATCCCCCGTTCGCTCAAAAGCCTCAACTCCCCCAGAAGAAGGCTGTGTTCAATTTAGCCAGCGAAAAAAAACAAGAGGAACGGAAGAAGGCCGCTTCCCCCCCCCCCCCCCCCCCCCCCCC
>LAXH01000084.1:47016-69736 GCA_001006505.1 Tilletia horrida | reverse complement strand
CTCACACGTCCGCCGCTCGGCCCGTACCTTTCCAATTGTAATCGTGCTGCAGCGAAGACTTGAGAATGTGATTACACCAATGGGCACGCGAGCTGCATATTTATTTTTTATTTTATTTTGTGCTGTCGCCTTTAGCATTATGTTTTCGTGTTAGCAAGTTTAAGTGCGTCGGTGGGTAGGATGAGTGGTGGGTTGGTGCAACAGGCGAGAGAGATTGACCTGTCTGTCCGTCGGCGCATCCCTGCTTGCCTCCGTCCGACCCGAACACGCAACTGCAGACCCATCCTCCGTTCCACCACCACTGCTTCCTGACCACCAACACCTTCAACTCGACCACTTCGGTTTCCCTCCCGCGACCGTGTCTTGGCTCGCTCAGCACAGCCCCGACACACCCAATCCCCGTCAGAGACTAAGTGGCCGATATCGGCGAGCTCAAATTCCCGTGAGGCTCCACAATCCACCCTGCACGCCTTCGCCCTCACACTCGCCTGAGCTCACCTTCTGTCAGATCCCTCACACTCGCCTCGTCGAAAGACATTAGGCTGGAGGTCATCTGCCTAGTGTCAACCTCTCTTCTCTTCCTCTCTCGTGAGTAGCGTGTGTGTGTGTGCACAGTCGAGAGATCCTCTTAACCATAGGAAAGCTCAGCAGACCTTTCCGCGACCCTAACACCACGGCAGACTTGTAGAGCATACTGCTTGGTTGACCGCGGTAGAATCACTGCACGAGACCGATCCATCCTTTGAGAACAACGCCGAAATAGGCATCTTCGATCAAAGGGTGCAACACTTCAGTCAGTGCGGTTCCACGCAGGTGACCCTGGCGCGCACCGCTCGCTCGACTTTCTCCCGGACCCCACCTCTTCCACTGCTTCTGGCGCCATCTCCTTGTGGCCTTGACTTTGTATAGCCTGAAAAGCAGCATATCTCAAGTCATCTTTGGGGAAAACAGGCAGGTAGTCAACAGAGCAGGTGAGCACGAGTGATCCGAGTAGTGCTGCATGCGCCTGCCTCAAATCCCCTGAAACATGCTTTACTTTGTCCTCTCAACGGCTCGCAAAGTCTCACAAGCCTCCAGATCCGGATCAACTCATTCAGGTAACCATCCCAATCTCCAGCCCCATTCTTGCGTCCTCCCCCGCATACATCCGCCCGCTTCCCCCCCCTCATTTGGGACGCACAAGTGCTGCTGTCGCATTTACTCGGCTCCAAAAGCTGCCTAGTTGCCCGCTCACATCTCAGGAGCAAGCAGCACATCGGTGACCTCTGTGCGTAAGTAGCGGATAGTGTTCCCCGACAAACGGGCTGGCTCATGACCGACATCATTGAACCTAGCTTCTGACTCCGCCATCTTCTCGCGCTGCTGGACTCCTCGTAGACAATGAAGGGGTCCAAGATCGACACCACCGGTCTACCCCACCATCGCATCCTGGGCCAAATCCTGTATGAGCTCATCTGCAGGGAAAGCTCCGGCGATGGGGTTCGCATAGCTTCACTCCGTCGCGAGCTAGCCAATGACGACGAGATTGCCGGAGCCTATCCTCACAACCTGAGCAAGGCCATCTCCAACAGTCTTCGCCGACTCCTCTGGGACGGCAAGATTATTCGCGAAGCGCGAGGCTTCTACCAGGTTGCGCCCGTGTCGGCGAACCAAAACGGCGCTACATCCTCCTCATCCGGCTCCTCATCCATTGGGCATCCAGCAATCGCCAATACTGGTGCCAACCTGCTTCCACCTCCCACCACAGCTACGAAGCCAATGCCGACATCATTGCATGGCCAGGGACGACAGCAGCTTCCACTGCCATATATGAGCTCGGCTCCACACCACTTGCCCATCGGTGGCCATCTACCGCCCTTCGGTCCGCTCGGTGCAGCTCCAGGCCCACATGTTCCTATACCCTATTTACATCCAATGCCGCCTCCGCCACCGCCAGCCAGTAGCATGTATCCGCATGGAAGTCCGTACACCCCATCCCCTGGTGCTGGTTATGCATCCAGCTCGAAGCACCACATGTCGTCTCGCGATGACGACTCGGATGACTTCGCATACAGTAAGGATGATCCGACACCTCGCAAGAAGGCTAAGATGGCAATGCTTCCCGATGTAGGCGTTAAGCTAGCGCCTCTCAAGGCCAACCCTGGTGCTGGCATCCCCTACGGCCACCACAATGTGCCATACTCCACCCATCCTTCCCTCAACGAACCATATGGCAACGGCCGCCATGGTTTCGGCACCAGTTGGGAACGCAGTCCGCACCGGTCCTTGGATGCCGACAACCTCCCACCACTTAAGCTACCCAGCAACGGCGAATCTCGGTTCCGCAACGCCAGCAATGGCAGCGGCGGCCACAGCAACTCCAACAATGGCAGTGCGGGCGGCAGCGGTGGAAGCAGCACCGCCCATAGCAACAGCAACAGCTACTTCTACATCACCAACCCGGGCAGCAGCAGCTCCTCGAACGGCCAATATCCAGCCCCAAACCCTGTTACTTCGCGAGAACCCTTTTCCTCCCCTCGTGACTCATCGTTGCCCTCCGTGCAGCAGGTGATCTACGAGATCTTCACTTATCTGCCCGAGAGCCCCGTGCTTGGGGGTTCACCGCCTACGCATGGTCCGTCCAGCAGCTCTACACCCTCGTACAATAGCACTGCAGCTGCTCGCGCCGCCTATTCGAGTTTCCCGCCATCCGCAAACGACGGCCGCGCATCTAACGGGAAGGACTCAAAATGCTCGATTGCCAGCATGCTGTCCGGACCAGCTTCGCCCAGAACGACGGCTCGGCAAAACTTTGCACGCAAGTGTCCAAACCTGGCGAAGTATGTCTCGGAAGCGTTGCAGGTGCTCTCGTCCTCGGAGGCTCCCGGTGTGACCACTACGCTGGTGCGCAAGTATGTGCTTGACCGCCTTGTCGTGGGCCAATCTCCCATCGATAGCGAGCGACGCAACCAGGTCAACCGAGCCACCGACTGGATGCTGGCTGGTCTCGTCGCTACCGGCGGTGCCGTCGAAGTCGGCATCGACAAGAACGGCGAGAGCATGTATGCGAACAAGTAAGGGTGCTGCATCTACCCGATGGTGATATATGCGCTGCTCACCGGTCAAAATCTGGAGCAGTCAACAGTCTGCATGAAGCAGCAGCTACTTGCTAAACAGCTGCACACGACCCGCATCGTCTATTCCACCCTTCCTCTACGACCCTCGACCTTGCTGCTCCCTTTCTCTTTGTGCATGTGTGTGTTGTATCCTTCCACTTCCTCTACCATCCTCCTCCTCACATGGGCCCCCTCGCATCTTTACAATTCTTTCGCTGAGCTGCTCGGCTCCCTCCAGCACCTAACGCCCTTCGGGATACCCTGCTTTTGCCTTGTGAGTGGACGCGCTGCTCAGCTCCATGTGTTGGCATAGCGACTCATCATATCTTTCATTGTATGCTTCTGCCTCACAGAGTCCGACGTAGGAACACACGACTTGTCGGATCAGCTCATTGCCAGTACGACTCGGCTGCCTATCATCACCGTACCGCTGCCGATACTCTTCCCACCCTATGCAACCCAGAAGCGCCTCACTGTCTAGTCCGCTGTCCGGATCATTCTCCGCACAAAGGTCTCGACAGGACAGCTCCGTTCATTCCACAACCAAAAGATCTTCCCCTCTCCCTCTTTCCTACATCGTCTCTTCCTTCGTGCACGGCCTCTCATTTCCCTCGTCCTTTTTCTCCCTTCCTTTCCTCCTTCTCCCTGGCTCTGAAGTCTCAGGCGCCATTCAACCCAGAAATCTCCTGCTACCCGATCTCTCTCCTCTACTTTCCTCCTCTTGCATCTCAGCAGGGACTGATTCTTTTCCTCCTTTGAATCAACCTAAAAGTTGTTTTTTGCACTTGCTCATCCGCCCTCACATCCTTCCCCCTTCTCCCACAGACTCGCTCTGGGCTCAATGGTTCCCAGCATCTTTGGGGTTTGTATTGGGCCCGGGGGGTCGGGAGCTCGCCCAACAAGGGAAGGAAGGAGAGAGAGGTGGGAGGTATGGATAACTGGCCGCGAGGACCGCTCAAAGGGGGGCATAGGTAGGGCGGCCCTTGCAAACACCGTAGGGCACATCCAGGAGCAAGTCGAGGTCCTCGGCGAGCTCGGACCAGGCCGGCCGTCTTGTCGAGCCGGATCTTCTCCACTCGATCTGGATCAGGAGAAAGGGTAGCAGCAGCAGAAGGGCACAGGTGAGTCTCATGGTGCGGTGGCCACGGTGTATGCACCTTTGAGGCTGGTGGAAGCCGAGGACAACCTCTTTACTCACCCGCATGGTGTTGAGCGCATCAGGGCTGCCAGGCAGATAGACGAGCTCCTCCACGACCCAAGCTTGGAGATGCTTCGAATCCTCGGTGGGTTTGGAGGCAGGCGCAGGAGCAGGCTCAGGCACCGGCCACGAAGTACGAGAGAGCACCTGCACGGTTTCCAACTGCAGTTTCAGGCTGTCTTGGGCAGCAGCTGCAGCAGTACCACCCTCTCCTGCCAGCGCGGTTGGGAAGGAGATGGAGGAAGGAGCTGCCATGGAGTGGTAGTAGCAGTGTACCATGGGGATCCTTGAGCTGGTGATGGCAATCGCACCCGGCTCGGCGCTGGGAAGAGCGAGGGATGAACGGAAGAGAGCACAGCAGGTCAGGAGAGGGAGCAGCAGAAGGGTCAGACGGGGACCAAGTCAGTGTTGGATCTGAAGGCGAAAGGTGTTGTTCATGCAGCAGCTCAACTCACCTCTCCCCATCAAAGAAGCTGCGGAGCTGCTCCGAAGATAGCACGTTCTCGACGGGCACATCCAGTGAGGAGCAAGCGCCCATCCGAAGGTCAATTGATCTGGGTATTGGTAGGACGGAGTCGGTATGAACGCATAATTGTTGTCAGCGACGAGCTGAGGTGGTCAACATTCGGACTCCGAGCGGCTTCACTCACGAATCTGGGATCGCTACATCTGCCTGTCGGCGCTCCACCTCCCAATACGCTCGCAACAGATCGAACTCGGGCAGCAAGGCGCCGTCCTCGGCGTACCTCGATGCGGCTTCTACCACCAATCGTCGACCTGACGCCTTGCTCCGGTCATCCGCGGTAATGGGCACGTAGGTGAAACGGGAGATGTCTTCTTCAGTCGGTAACGAGGGGCGTTGTGAAATGTCGCGAGGAGCTTCTGCTTTGGTGGTCGCTGATCCAACAGCTTCAGAACCACGGACCTTCTCCTCGGAGCCGGCGCCTGTCCCAGAAGACGCATTCTCGAGCGGTGATTGGGTGGTGATGACGTCCGCCGAAGCAGCATCCGTCGTCTGAGCCTGATCTGCGCCTTGGCTATTTTCCTGTTGGGACAGCTTGTACTTCTCCTGCTGCTGCTGCTTCCTCTTCTTGAAGGCCCGCATCCACTTCAGGGCCTCCACCAGCACTGAACCGGGCCGCTTCGCCAAACCTGCCATCAGAGCAGCTGAATGCGTCGATTCATCGGCGGCAGACTGGCTCATCCACGGTGGTTGATTGCCGAGGCTGCTAGGCAGCTCGCCAAAGGCCCGGGTCATGAGCCGAGTCCATGCATCGCCGGCGGGTGAAGTCGACTTGATGCCGGAGAGCGTGTTGGTCACTGCAGATGGAGGTAGCAGTGCGATGGGGGGAAGAGCTGGAACGAACGTGGGGCGTTGTGGTTGAGACCACCAGGATGTGGCTTGCAAAGACGACGTTTTGGAGTCTGAGGTCGACTCATCTCGGTCGACAATGGTACTTTCGTTTCTGATCAGCGACCTCTGAAGTCTGTTGATTGGCCATGAGCCGGGCAGAGGAGGGTGGAAAATGCCATGCATTTGGGTACGTTCAGTCGATGATCGAGTCCAGACCTCTTCCACGGGCAACGCGGAAGGGAACCGAAGATGGCCAAAGGTAGCCGAGTAGATGTGCTGCTGCGGCTCTCCTCGGCTCCGACCAGATGAGCTGCTAGCGTCGCTGTCGATGAGGTGCTCCAGCACAGAAGCCGGCCTTGGGCCTGAAGAGTCGACTGCACCAGGAGCGGCGAGGAAAATGGTCGGCTCTTCGCCCGCTTCCACATCTTTCAATACTTTGACGCCGTGCACGGGCGCGTCCGTCTCTACTACATCTGTATCCTCGTCTTCTTGTCCCCGCTGTGCCGCCCTGGCCTGTTCCAGGTCCAAATCGGAACCGTAGCCCAAGCTAAAGCCGAGTCCGCCTCGGCCCTCAAAGGCATCTGTGACCATGCTCCGCTCCAGTCTCCAGTGAGGCTGTACCGCGGCTCCCCCGATGGAGTAAGGATTGTGTCGCTGCTGCTGCTGGTCCACTTGTTCTTGTAGCGCCGGCTGGTTCTCCGACTGCTCGTTCACCCAATCACTGGGCAACAGTGGAGCAGTCGTCTGCCGCAGGTTGTACGCTCGCTCATCGACACCGAGGTTGTATAAATAGTCGCGCGACTTGAGGTTGTAATGGGGTGTGAATGCATATTGCGTCCTTCGTTTCGTAGATGCCGCTTCGTCCGAGGAAAGATTAGCAGATAGGGAGGCAGGGGTAGTTGGACTGTAGATGTATAGCGGTCTTTGGGCGTGGTCTCGGTGCTTGGCTGCATGTTGGCGCAGAAGCTCCGCCGGGTGCATTGGTATTGTGCGTTGCTCATGGAACTTGCTAGGAGATGTCGCGGTCACGTACTGGTATCGAGTCTGATGTTGATGCCCAGAAGTTACATTATGCTCTGGTTGATCTTCTGATGTGGTGTCTGATTCGGGTTCGATGTAGGAACCAGTGCGAAGTGCGATTTGCTGCAGTGCGAAAGTGGAGGGTAAGATGGTGGGGTCCGGGACGACAGTATCGGTATTGGAGAATGCGTCTGATGCTGCGTAGATCGGCCCAAGGTCTATCTCAGACGCATACAGATAGGTAAGTTCTTCATCAAGCCAGGTCTTGATGGCGTTTAGGTCGCTGGCGCTGTAGCCCGTGAGTTGAATGCCCTTCTGGGTTTGTGCGGAGGCAGCCAGATTTGCAGACTCGCTGCCTTCGGACGCCGCGTCTTCTTCGGTCAGGTTCTGTTCTGATTCGCTGGCAGGAGTAGCTTCTTGTTGCGCAGCGAAGAATTTGGCCTGGTACCGATTCGCGAGTTCGGTCAGCGATGAGTTCAGGGCCGTGAGGACGATGAACAGCTGAGCCTTGTCGAGTGGGTAGAAGAGCCATTCAGTCGGCTCTGGACGGGGTGCTGGCGCTGGTGCCGTTTGAGATGGAGTCGATTGTGCTGTTCGTTCTTTTGCTCTTGGATCTTGCATCTTCCAATGATGGGTCATGATGAACTTGATGATGTCTGCCTTTTTTGCTGAATCCTCCAAGCCTTTGGGTATCCTCCGTTTCCGACCGCCCTTTTTCTTCACGGATGCAGATGAGGACGAATCTACTTGGGAGCTTGCAAGGTCCAGAGAGGGAATTTCTGTCCTCGCAATCTTGAGCAGCTGCTTCCTTGTGAATGCTTGATGGACCCGCCTGAGTGTTTGATCCCAATGTTTCTGGCGAGCCTTCTGAACCGAGTTGGCTGACAGCAGAACATCATCGCCGGCTGCACCATGTCTTCTCCTGGCAGGGTTGAATGGCTGGGGCCGGAAGGAGTCGAGAGCTTGGAGTGTCGGTTCAGCGGCAGTTTCTTCGGGTTCGATGAGGAGAGAGTTGATGCTCTGGACGTGGAGGTCGCTGTGGTCCTCCTCCTCGTTGTCCGGATCTGCTTGCGCCTCCCCGTCTGGCACTGATGAGGATGAATACCGGCACTGTAGCGCATTGCTGGCGGAGGTGGGAGTGGCCCATCTTATTGCTGTCGCTGGTGTTGATGTTGAAGCATGGGGATGTCTACAGTCTGTCAGTCGTGCCGCAATGAGACTGCTGCTGCTGCTGCTGCTACTGCTGACCGGGCCCAGCGACGACGAGGCGGTGCTGAAGGGTCGCGCATATATGCAGGCAGTCGCAGCTGCTCGCCTGCTTGCCATTCTTGTCCTTGTCCTTGTCCTTGTCCTTGTCCTTCGTCGTTGAGGATGCTCCTGCTACCACCTGCACAGAGGCTGACAATCTTTAGCCAACTTCATCCAACTTTTTTGGTCTTGCCTTTCTTCTCAAGTCACTTGTGGCTGCTCCGGCTCTCAATCCGGCAAATGGATCCGGTCATCTTCCGGACATACCTGTCAGCAACAAAGGGAAACACCCTGCATGGATGAACAACCGTGTTGATTGAATGCGGATCAGTAGTACAGAGGACATCATCCAGCCTGCTCATTGCCAGCCTCCTCCTCCTCCTCCGCCGCCGCCACCCTGACTCCGATCTCGGTTCTGGTGGTGCTCCCGCCGCAGTCCACGAGCATGAGGGTTCGTGCATTTGTTCGCATAATGCCCCGTTTGCCCGCACTGTCAGAGTGTAGAGTGGTCAGCTCGGGTTACTCGACCATTTCCTGATGGAGAGAGGAAGACTCACCTTGAAGCAAAGAACCTCGGACAGATCCTTCCGCATCCCGCCTCCTCCTCCTCCACCACCACCGCCTTCTCCCATCTGTCTTCCTCCCCCGCCATGTTGGCCCTGGTAATCTCTTCTTGGTGGTCTCGAGGGTCCATCCTCGCCTCCCATGATTCCCGCCCCCTGTCCACCACCCTGCCATGTTCTAGTCGGTGGCCCACCGCCTCCGAAGCTGACGTGTCCTCCGCCGCCTCCTGCCGCAGTCCGATCTGTGCGCTGAGATGGGGGAGCAAATGCTTCAGCCAATGTGAGTGGCTTGCAAGTCAGCAGAGGTGATGATCGTCTTGAGGATGGCGACGGTGTCATCGGTTTCGGACTGGAAAGATCTTACATCCTCAGCATCGTTCGCACAATACGAAGTCAATCGGCAGCACTCACTGTCCATTTCTGCATTCAGGTCCCTTTGGACAGAATCCGGCAAGATAGAACGGGCATGCCGCCCGCTTGAGGTGTCGCTTGACACAAAGTGGGCCTTCAGAACGTGAGCATGTCAGCCACTGCAGCTCGATCAGTTCATCAGACACTTGCTACGATGCTCACCTTTTGGACAGAATCCTCTCCGGAAATGTTCACACTCTCGAACTTTGGCTTTGGCATCGACATGAAGGTAAAGGCACTCATCACCACTGGGACAGAACCCAAAGCTGGCGTAGAACCGGCATTCTGGCATTCGACGCAGATCATACTCGTGCAGATAATCACAGTTTTCGCCCTTCTTGCACAGTCCACGCAGCCAATGCTTGCACACCGTTCGTCTTTGAGGGTCTCGCTGGCCTAGGGCTGCAGGTGGTGGTGGAACGTGTCTGCGTGGACATCGAGCTCCGCGCGGACATTGACCTCCTGTGCGCAGGTAGGTCTGACAGATCGTCGATGAAGGATTGTCGAGCTTGAGGCGGAGCGTCGATGCGATGAAGGACTCGAACGGGAAGGTGAGGTGGTGCAAGTCTGCATTGGGTGGTGTTCTCGCTTCTTCTTCCTCATCTTCACTAGCAGGTCCGTTTCCGTTGCTGATCAGCAGCGGCGGTGTGGCTGCGGCTGATCCCTGCTGTATCCTGTCGTCTGCCTGCCGCTCCTCGCTCCGCTCTTTCGAAGGTCCCGCGACCGGTGATCTGGCATCCACTTCCACGGTCAAATCCGCCATCCTCTTCCTTATTCCGGTCAATGCGTGGTGATGGTGGTGAAGGTGTACTGTAAATTGCAAAGGCAGCAGCGTGGGTGCAAGCTGAGCGGGAAAAATGCCCGGCTTCGAGAACTTTGCCCGATCTCTCTCGACCTCCACATGCTCGGAGCCTTTTCTCCGGTTCTCTGAGGCCCGCGCGTCCCTTGCAGCACAAGTCGTCATCACTTTTGCAAAGCAACACTGTTTCCTACTCGGACAGCTCGACCTTCGCAGACAACACCGCGCCCTTGCGAAGCCTGCAGCGCCAGAACCCTTGCTCATATTCATCATGGTGAGAATCGAAAGTACGCGCTGTGTCCACCAGCCCAAGACACTGATTCCGCTTCCATTTCTTGCCTCAGCTTGTCCGAGTCCGATCCAAGGACGGCATCTTTCGCTTCCAGGTGGAAAGCTCGGATGATGCCGGCATACTCATCACAAAGGTGAGCTTGTGCTCCCCAACTCTGCCTTGAGGATCGTACTTGATGTCCATGTCCTGATCTGCTTGTGCTTCTGCCTCCTCAGACTCTCGAGACAGCTCCAAATGCAGATCCCGCCTCGTTGACCTTTTCCAACCAGCCACGCGGGGGCGAAATGCCCGCGGAGACACTACGTGGCAAGACACTGGCTGAGCTCGGAATTGCGTGAGTGGTATGCCGTATGTGCAGTGCGCGCAAACGATCGCTGATGGACTCTCACCTTCCCATCGTTCTTAGACATGGTCACCTACTGTATGCTGGCTATGAAACCAAGGAGGCGCAGGCGGAGAGCAGCACCATCAACGGAGCATCGACATCTGCCTCGTCCTCCGCAACGGCAGTGCCACCATCATCGAACACAAAAGCAGCGTTAGAAACAAACAAAGGCGCCAAGTCCAAAAACGCATGGGACGATGTGAAAGAAGACGCCGTCGATGTCTTCTTAGAGAAGCAGGATGGCAAAATCTTGCGTCCCAAGGACTCGAGATTCTGTAGACACGGAGACAAGGCCATGTGCGACTACTGTATGCCGCTTGAGGTGAGTATAGCCCCACTTCGTTATCCTACCACCTTACATGCATCGCTGACCAATGGCGCATGTATGCCCTACCACAGCCCTACGACGCCACTTACCATGCAGAAAACAAGATCAAGCACCTCTCGTTCCACGCCTACCTCCGCCAGAAGGATGTGCTCACCAACTCCGCCTCCAAAGGATCTTCCTACATACCGCCGCTCGACCCAACCAGCTACAAGGTGCTCTCGCCCTGCCCTTCGGGCACTCACCCTTCGTGGCCTGCGGGCATCTGCTCCAAATGCCAGCCCTCGGCCATCACTCTGCTGCGTCAAAACTATAGGATGGTTGACCACGTCGAGTTCGCGTCGGCTGGGTTGATTGAGAATCTGCTCGGGTTCTGGAGGCGGACCGGACAGCAGCGCTTTGGCTTCCTGTTGGGTCGATACGAACCATACACTGTCACAAACGAGGCAACCACGGCTGCAGCTGGTGGGGCGGGATCGACAGGCAAGAAGATTGCAGGTGTGCCCTTGGGCATTAAGGCGGTTGTGGAAGCCATTCATGAGCCACCGCAGGAGGGTGAGATCGACGGACTGACGCTCGGCATCCCGTGGGAAGATCAGGCGCGTGTGGAAGCGCTAGCGAAGAAGTGCATCGACCAAGCTGAAGGATTTGCAAAAGGGCTCGGGTGTCAGTTCCTAGGCATGATCTACACCGACCTCACACCTGCGGATCCCACATTCGAAGACAAGAGCCTTGTTGGCAAGGTGCTTCCCAAAAGACACAAGGACTCCTTCTTCCTCAGCGGCAACGAGGTCGTCTTTGCGGCTCAAGTCCAACTGGCGAACCTCAGTCCCTCCCGATTCAGCCGGAGCGGAAAGTTCAACAGCAAATTCGTCACTTGCGTCCTTTCGGGTACCGCGCCCGAGGCTGCTGACCCTGCTGATGAGGAGGCTGGCACTGTGGATCAAATTGAGTGGGGAGCGATTGATGTGCGGGCGTATCAAGTGTCGGAACAGGCGATGGCTCTTGTGGAGGCGGATCTGATCGAGGCCTCGGTCAAGCCGAACGTGATGCGGCTCAAGCAGAGCGCGGACAAGGAGCGGTATGTGCCCGAGGTGTTCTACCGGTACAAGAACCAGTACGGGATCGAGGTGAAGGAGAGCGCAAAGCCCACCTTCCCAGTTGAATATCTGCTAGTCAATGTGAGTGCTGCCTGGTCAACGGGCCCTTCTTTGCAGTTCGACGTACTCACCCTCACTACTTGATTGCGGCACAGGTTACCCATGGTTTCCCAAACAATCCGTCGCCACTGTTCCTTTCCTCCGAGTTCCCAATCGAGAACAGACCAGGGCTTCACGATCAATCCGTCGAGAAGGCTTTGGCGCTCGTCAACACCGCACTGAAAGGTGCAGAATTGCATCCTTTGGAAGGTGACGTGAAGGGCAAGGCTCGGGCCGACGATGGAACGGCGGAAGTACGGACGCGACTGGTCAAGGTGCTCAGCGACTGGCACCTCCTCGCATTCTTGGAGACCTGCTCCTTCCTCGAACCTGTGAGTATGATGAATTCTCTGATTGGGACAATGCGCACATATAACTCATGATTGCCCCTTTTGCTCGCATGTGAACAGGACGACATCGAGGCTCTGGCTAGTGTTGCCTGCTCGCATGACTCAGGGGCTGCGCTGGACGCTCTGTTGCGTCGACCGGGCTGGCAGACCCTTGTGGCGATAGCAAAAGAGCAAGCTGGTGGCGGCGGCGGCGGAGCCGGTGGGTTTGGGGGCATCAATGAGGATGAGGATGCGGATCTGGCTGCCGCCATTCGAGCCAGTATGGCAGGTGTCCCAGGAGGCAGCAGCGAGGCTGGGACGCACTCGCCTCCTGTCAGTGCGGCTGCCGCTGCGACATCGCAGAGACCAAGCAATCCCGGGTCTGCTCGGCAGGCTTCCCCTCCTGTCCACACGGTCCCGGATACCTCACGCCGAAGTGCTGCTACCGATGATCCGTTCATGTACGATGGCACAGAGGACTTTGACATCGAAGAAGACGACGATGATGACATTTTCCACGAGCAGGACGACGACGAAGTCGATCAAGATGTACGGATGGCTACCAGTCGGCACCTGACGCGAGACGACAGTGATGTGCAATTTGCCGGCATACGCCCTGCTGCGGGTTCCGGTGCTGGCGCGTCTGGGAGATCGACGACGAACCCGTCCGCGGCAGCCTCTGGCCGTGGATCGCGAGCAGACGAAGCCATCATGGTGGACGATGATGACGATGTATACGCGAGCGCTCCGTCATCCACGCAGCATGGTGCCTTCCCGTCCACAGCATCGCCCGCTTTACCAGGGGGCGGCGGTGATGCTGAGGCAGGGGTGAAGGTGTGCCCGCACTGCACTTTCCACAATGCTCCAGGCGCTGGTGACTGTGACGTCTGTGGCCTGCCTATCTAGTCCCCTCAGTAATACTGTAGATCAAGCATCACACGAAAGCTGCGCTGGCAGTGCCTACATGTCACTCATGAGTGTGAAATTTGTGTGACTGGAGATATCTCGACATGAGGGCGGGAACTGTAACCGTCGCGCAAAGGCGAGAAAAGATTTCATCACGCGGACGTCCACGATCAGCGATTGTGGAGTCTGGGGTGGACAATGCCGAGTAAGAACATCCGCAAGCGTCCCAAGGCTGGCGGTCGCACGACGGAAGATGCAGCAGAGTCGCTGCGGTCTGCAAAGGCGGCTGAGAAGAGGAGGACGAACCGAACCAAGGCGGCCAGAGAGATTGAGTCGTCCTTCTCCAAGCTGAATGCTGCCCAGCTTGAGCAACTCGGCCTCGATGCTTTCTATGCTCGACTGCCTCGACCTGTGCCTGCGAGCAATGCCATCTTCGATCCCACTCACCGCTTTGGAGCAGAATGGGACCATTATGAGCGAGCGCAGGAGGCTAGGAAGGCGATCAGGAGCGCAAAAAGCTCATCGGCCTCAGACGCGACAGATCAGAACAAAGCACCTTCACCATCCTCATCGAACAAGGCAGTGCTCAAGCCCCTCTTGAGTCTGCCGAAACGGCCACGATGGAACCGCGACATGACCAAAAAGTCGCTCGAAGCAAACGAGGCAGAAGTGTTTCGGACCTGGCTTCGTCAAACGGACGAGATCGTGTCCAACCATGCCAAAGATCTGTTCCCTCCACCGGAGGTGTCTGAGGCAACCCGGGACGAACTCGACCCGACACTGTCCAAGATCCCATCCCAATTCGAACGCAACCTCTCCGTCTTTGCTCAGCTCTGGCGAGTCTCGGAACGGTCAGATCTGCTCTGTGTGCTGTTGGACACGCGATGTCCGATGCTGCATTTGCCACCCAGTTTGATCGATTTCTTGCGGGCAAAAGCAGGGAGGCGGACTCTGCTAGTCTTGACCAAGGCCGACCTGGTCCCGCGTCCCATTGCCGAAGCGTGGCGAGCGTGGCTGTTGCATCGCTTTGGCGAATGGACTGACGTGGTCATCACCGAGAGCTACAAGGAGCTCGGTACTCGAGAAGGTCAAGGTGGGTTCAAAATTTTCCCTCGTCAGAACAAGCGGCATGACACTGTGCTCACCGAATGATGAAATTGTACAGGATCAAGGCAAATGCGAGCATCTTTCATGGGAAACGACTCTCGGACAGCACTGATCAACTCCCTCAAGAGAATACATGCACAGCTGACACAGCCTCCGACGCGCAATCGAAGCGGAGCAGAGGTTCAAGACAGCAAGTGGGAGCCCCCTTGCGTCCAGGATGTGGACTGGGAGGTCTTTGACCGTCTCGACAAGTACACGGGTAAATCCCAGCCTCAAGACCCGGATATCAAAGATGAGGAACAAACGGAGAGCTCCCGGGACTTTCTCACCATCGGTCTGATTGGTGAGTGCACTTGATGTTGCCTGCGAGGTTGACTTGGCCGGAGATTTCATCTAATTGCTATCGGCTTACAGGTCAGCCGAATGTCGGCAAGTCTTCGATGCTCAATGCTCTGCTCGGATCCAAGCTCGTCAGAGCGAGCAAGACCCCCGGGAAGACCAAAGCCTTCCAAACACACTTTGTCGGTCAGGCTCAAGGTCTCGCCCGCCCAAAGGGCGCGGGAGGGAGCAACAAGGCACGCATCCGACTCTGCGACTCTCCGGGCCTAGTGTTTCCCTCTCTCGTCGGCATGGAGATGCAAGTTCTCGGAGCGATTCTGCCCATCTCGCAGATTCAAGCCATCTCGTCCTGTGTCCGATTTGCGGCTGCGCACATGCCGCTCGAGGAAGCGTTGCGACTCCCGCTGGACGCCCCGCCACCGGATCCCGGCGCAGGAGGAGCATCAAAAGTGGCCTCGACAGGGCTTTCTTCCTCGAGCATAACACAGGATGAGTCAGCTTCGTGGACAGCAGTCAAGATTCTGGAACATGTTGCTGCTCGATACAACTTTCGTACTGCCAAGGCGAACCGGTGGGACACGAACCGAGCGGGCAATCTCGTCATGCGTGCCCTGGCCGAAGGACGGATAGCTTGGGCTTTCCGGCCGCCGCTCATCGAGGCCAAGTCTGATATCGTCGTCCCGTCAAGCCAGCCTGTCAAAGAGGAGCGTGCGGCTTCACATGATGAAGATGGAGAAGAACTTGTTCAGCTTCTGAAGCGAGGTAAAGGAATCTGGCTAGGCGGCAGCCACGAAGAGGAGGATGAGGATGACGAAGACCACGAGGGTGAAAGCGACGATGACGAAGAAGACAGCGGAGACGGTGGAAGCGAGCTCACCGCGAGTCAGACTACCACCAATGAAGGCATGTCTGGCTCCATGGCTTCTCTCTCGCTAAAGTCATCAGATACATACGACAATACCGACCGATTGAAACAAGAACCGATCAGGATCAATTTCCGCCGACCCAAAGCTGACGCAAGATCAGCTACCGACTCGCAAGAGGAGATCAAACAGGCGGGCAAACCTCGCAGTCACGGCAAGGAGAAGAAGAAGAGCAGCGCGGGACCTGTGCTCAGCAAACGTGCGAGATTACGAGAAGAAGGACTGGCGCTCCTTGCGGCCAAGGCGGAGGATGTCGAGAGACGAGCCGACGATGACCACGTGGAGGAGGACGGGGAAGAAGGAGAGGCGAAGCCGGAATTCAAAGGGACGGGTCCTTCTCTCGGAGGCTCCATTTTCCTCAACGCTTCGTCGCTGGAGGCGGAGGTTGATGATGACGACGAGAGTGACGAGACCGACACACAATAATTTCCTCTCTTGCCTTGTGGGGATTGGGGCAAACACAGGCTAATCACAGATAATACCACGCGTTGAGAGAAAGGATGGCTGGATCAGTATGATTGATGGAGAAGGTAGCATCAAGCTGAGGGCAAGCTGGGAGCCCGCTGAGCTGAATGGGGAGAATTGGGGAACAATTTGTGTTGGAGGAGGTCGGAAAGACAGGACGCGAGAGGGGGGATGAAGATGAAACAAAGGGGAGAATGGAGGGATTGAAGAACAACATGCAGGAAGAGAGGTTCGAGAAAGCGGATAAAGGGGCTTGTAGGGAGCAACTTGAGTGTTCGTACTGGGGAATTGGAGGAAGGGAAGAGAACCTCTTGAAAGAGCGTGTGGCTGCTGAGATTCCTTTTTGGAAGAGTTGGGCCTCGCCGCTCGGGAGGCGACGACAGTGGGGGCGCCAGAGAGGAAGGGCTGGAGCTGGGCTTCTGTGCTGCTGAAAGACGCGCAACGACTTGCTGGAACAGACGGACGGGAGGCAACGGAAGCGCGAGGCGAATCTGCCGCCGGAAGCTTGAGGACAAGAGGCGGAGCAGATCAGGCGTGTATGTTTATCGGTCGGGCAATCGAAAGTAGAAAAAAAAAGGGGGTCGGAAGATGGGTTCGATATGACCGAGACTCGGCGGATGGGCGCGGGGTATACGCAAGATGAAGTTTGGAAGGGAAAAAAAAAGAAGAAGCAAGCGAAGAGAGAAAGTGTTCGGGGGAGGAGTGCCAAGGACCGAATGGCGTCGTGCGTTGGCGTCGTATATGTTGAAGAAGCTCTTGTCGTCTTTCGAGAATCGCGTCGCGTCTTTTCGCCTCTGTCTAGCAAGAATTGGAGAACGGCAGCTCGGGGGGATCCGCGAAGGGAAATCGATCAGCGGACTTTGCGCGAGCCCATGATGATGCATCCTCTCTTGCCCCAATGCTGGACCTCCTGCACAGCGCTCATGCCCACACCAGCAGCTTGGAATCCCACGAGCCCGTGCACAGCGCCATACCATCCGCACTGACACCCAAGCAGCTGACCCGGTTCTCATGCGCCGCCAATACTCCGACCCGGTCGCCCTTGAGGGTGTCCCACACGTTGCAGAGGTAGTCGTCGTAGCCAGCAAAGAGGATGCGCCCGGAGACGGAGAAGGCGACAGAGGTTATGCCGCAAAGGATGTTGTCGTGTGTAAATTGATTTAGCTCTCTGTCGGCGCGGAGGTCAAAGAGTCTGCATGAGGCATCGTCGGAGCCTGTTGCGAACGCGGCGCCGCTGGGGAAGAATCTGCGTTTTTGGGTACAATGTTTGATTTGGGAAGTCAGTATGATCTGTGGATTCTGGGCCTGGCGCATGAAATGCAGCTCCTCGGATCCCTACTCACTGTACTGCATTGATGTCGCTCTCGTGCCCAGAGAATGTCTGTACCGCCCGTTGAAGTCGGATGTCCCATACCTTTGCAGTCGCGTCACAAGCACCGGACACGAAAATGTTTGGGTCAGGAGCAAGGGAGATGCTCATCACATCCCCCGTGTGGTCGGTGAACTCGTGTGTCTTGACGCCGGCCTCAATGTCCCAGAGCATGCAGGACATGTCACCCGAGGCAGTGAGGATCTGACGATCGCTGAGGAAGCGGCAGCAGGAGAGGTAGCCAGTGTGTGCCGAGAGCTCGCGGGCGACTCGGACAGATCCCTCTCGGCTTCGTAGGTTGTAGATGGAGCAAATGTTGTCGAGACCGCCGCATGCGACCCAGTTCCCCGAGGGCGCGTATGCGCAGGTCATGACCCAACTGGATCGCAATGGGATGGCATGTACTTTGTTGGTTGTGTATGCATCCCATACGATGAGTTTTCCGTCTTGTGAGGCGGAGACGAGATGGCGCTTGTCTGCTGCCCAGTGCATGGCCTGTTACAAGGGGGAGGAGGAGGAGGGTCAGTCAGGCTATGATACTACTTGCGTGCCTGTGTGCGCATTATCTACGCACGTAGATCTTTGCGAGATGTCCTTTGAGTGTTCGTCGTGGCTTCATGACGATGCGTGGTAGTGCTTCTACTTGAGCTGCAGCTTCGCGTACTGTTGTTGTTGTGAGAAATGGGTGTGAGGGAGGTTTAGATGGGTCAGTAAATGTGCGTCCTGTGCTTAGAAGGGGTAGTAAGAGACGCACATGTGATGTCTGCCATCTGGTCTCTCCTTGCGCGGATGCGTTCTCTGAGGGATTCGCCTTCCTTGCGAGCGGCGGCGATGCGCTCCTGTAGCTCGGCCGCAGCTGCCGATGCCGACATGGTTTCGAGCTGGGACAAAGCGAGAGGGGGGGGTTGTTGTTTCGAGAGTGATACGAGGTGAGGCTGGCAAGGGGCCCTTTGGCTGTGCTGGCTGTGCGGATGAGAAGGTGGTGGTGATGGTGCTGCTCTCTGTAATCAAGGGCGAGGTCGAGGCGAGGATGTCGAGTGTGTATGCGTTGCTGGAGACTGGAGGTGATCGTCCTGCTAATAGGGCAAGTGAGAGTAGTGAGGGCAGTGAGTGCACTTGTGGATGGCCATCATCACTTCACGCCCGCCCACTTCGAGCTTTGGGAACAAGCATTGTAATTGCCCCATTACAAATGATCGCCCATTCCCATCGCAAACTCAACCGCATACAGGCATCATCATCATCACCAACGACCTCCTCTTCCCCTGCATCCTTCTCCCTTCTCTTCTACCAAACAGCAGCAGCAGACCAGAAACAAGACGAGGGCGAGGCATAGAACAAAGGAGGAGGAGAAGAACCGGCTTCTGGCCCACTCTGCTCAGCAAAGGGGAACAATGGATGTCATGGTCTCCACTCTGAGCAGCATGGATTCGCTTGTGTGCTGAATTTCCCAGAAAAAGGGGGGGAGAACAAAGGATGGTCCCATCCCCTTTCCGTCAGTAGTGTACGAAAGGGGGGGCCGATGATGATGCGTGACATGAGCGCACGCAGCAAAGGAGGAGCGCGCACCTCAGACACTCTGGACAAGTTCACCCAGAGGGTTGAATCTGCCAACCTCGGGGAAGAGAATGCAGGCCATGGCCGCAACAGCCGGTGAGATACATGTCCATCAAGGTTTGGCTCAGCTTCATTCTGAGGCGAAAGAATCCCGAGGGCCTTCTCCTGAATACCGGCCTGACGAAGCAAACATGGCCGGCAGGTTGGCCGCCCCCCTTGCCGCAGTCAGTCTTGAGCACTTCCCAATGCATAATATCTCGCCCTCTTCTTGTCCGTTGCTTGCTCACGCATTTTCAGAGCCCAGAGATGCCATGCATGCCCAACGTTTTTCCATTTCCAACTTTCCAGAAAATCCGGCTGCCAGCTCGGCTCCCAACATCCAATCCTCCCTCACGACACCAATCACTCAGCTGGCACATTGAACGCTGCTTCCAATGGCAATCTAGGACACGCTCGCAGCCTTCTTGGTCGAAGCATCTTGGTTGGCGGCCGTCCGCTGTGCAGTCACTTCCATCACCTCCCGCAGATCCTCCGGGATCGGGCACTTTTTCAACTTGGTGTCTTACCGCCCGCATTGGAAGCAGAGATGACGGCATCAGAGCTCGTACTTCATAGAAGCCCTGGCGCGTTTGAGAGAGAGACTTACAGTCGTACATCACACATAGCTGGTCTGCTGAGCTCGCAATGGTGGACTGATTGACCGAGTATGCAATCGCCGAGATCGTGAACCGGTCTTCCGTGATGGGCAGTCCGATGGTTTGCGCGACCAACACCTGCCAAAGAGGAGGTCTGCATCAGCTCAACTTTGCACCTCGAAATCGAAGAGAAGAAACTCACCGTGTCTGGGTACCTGAGAGCAGCATGAAGAGAGAGAGAATTGCGGGCACTTAGCGTTAACTTTGGTTCCAGACGCTGGGTTGCAGATCCGACTCACAGAAGAGGACGGCGGTATCGCACATTGATCCCAGCCAGGATAAAGCTGACACCCGTGCCTCTCAGAATATCGTTTCGTCGCTTCTCATCGTCGATATGCTGGGCCAGCACTTGGCCCCATTTCATCCGAGCCGATTCGTACCAGCGCACATAGCGGACATTGTTCACTAGTCACAGCAATAAGGAAGAAAAAGTTGGTCAGACTTTCAGTGGTGGCTGTCAGTTCCGACGAGGAAGCAAGATTTACCATGTTGAAACTGCAAGTCAGAAATCGTCACAGAATTAATCAGAAGAGAGCCATAAGGGGGCAGGAAGAGATACGGAAAATCGCGTTGAGGTATCATCTTCCCTTCGGTCCAGCATTGAGCCCTGTTGCGATAGACAAGAAGCTCACCGTATCATGATCGCCCCAGCACAGATCCTGTCTCCAAATCGTTCTCCGATCATAGCCCTGTTTGACCAAGTGCTCAATCGCATCTTGGATTCGGGCCTCGTACGCATTGTGCGCTTCGTCGAGTTCACGGTGGACCTGTTCCTCTGGTTTGAGTGCATTTTGGGAAAGCCTTGGGGAGGTGCATAGCTGCGCGCGTGGGGTTTGATGATTTACGCGGTTGGGAAAGTCGGCCCTGGAACTTGCGAGGACAGGCCTTGCGAGGACGCTTCTGGCGGACAGGCCCGCCCGAGCAGGGCGTACAATCATACGCATGCTCAGCTCTTAAGGACTCCCTGCCAAATGTCTTTACGGATGTGATGTGAGCAGCTCATGATGATTGAAACGTCCATGCACGGCTTTCTTGATTCAACAGGACGCGACGCGCTCGGAGCGATTCATTCCACTTCCCAGCACTCAATCAACAAGTTCCTACACCTCGCGAGTCGCAACATCATCTTCTCAAACATGGCCCAAGTGCCATGGGCATGACGTTTTTCCACAAGCCCCAAAAGAATGAAAGTACAGTGATGCGAATACAGCCGCAGCTACAGTGACTACGACGACCAAGCAATGTACCCATTCTTCATCGCCCGCGCCCACGAGCTCGACGTCATCGACGCGTCGGTGTGTCCGACCAGCTCAAACGCCCGGCGGCCATAGTCGGGCAGGACTCTCCAGAGCGGGAGCAGCTTGGCGTGTGCGGGTGCAATGATGTGCTGCGAGAGGCCAGACTCAAAGACGTTGACGAGCCACCAGCCGCATTGGGTCGGGGTGAGCACGGGTGTGAAGAACTGGTTGGGGTGGTCCTCCTGTATCATCAACCGACGCGCGCGCGCGCACGCGATAAAGGATGGGGGTGAAAATGGTCAATCTCCATCGGGAACGCGTCATTTGTTTATGCCTATGATTTCGACTCACCATGGTGTCACCTAGCCCTGTGGCGACTTTCGTCGGGCAGAAGATGCTGTTGCGCACCTTGCGCCCCTTGGGTCCATACCGCGTCCTCAGTTCGCCCTGGAGCACCTCATGGAACGCAAGCGCCGCCGCCTTTGAGCACGCATAGGGCGCCATCTGCGGCAAGCACGCATAGCTCGCCCCGCTCGCAATGGTCAAAAAGTGGCCATGCCCGCGCTTGATCATGGCAGGCAAGAACTGCTGCGCCATGATGAAATGCGAGTACGAGTTCACTCTCCACACCTTGGCGAAGAATTCTTTCGACGTGTCGAGGATGGTGTCGCCGGACGCGATGCCGGCTGCGTTGAGGACGTACGAAGGCTCAAAGCCGAAGTGGGACTTGATTTTGGCGGCGGCGTCTGCGACTTGGGCGGCGTCGGACACGTCCGTCTTGATGTAGAGGATCGGTGGCGCGCCTCGAGGAGCGGGCGCGTAGCTGGACGCGCGTGCAAAATTGCCAAATAAAGACGCGTGAGTATGTCCGATGCTCTTTGAGCCTTTCGCATTCCATCAAGAGAGAGTGAAAGCATGACTCACGTGGGTGCGGCCATGTCCAAGACTGCGATTTTCGCCCTTCTAGTATGAGAGAGCACTTCCACCACGCTCTTTCCAATACCCGCACTTCCACCTGTGATGACGACGACATCCCTCTTCCAGTTGGGCTTCTCGGCCCGCCACTCGCCGTGGTTGCGAATGTAGCGGTTCAGGGCGTGGTGCAAATTGCGGAGCACAATCAGAGCCCAGATTGCGCCTAGACCGCGGTATGGCGCGTCCCTGGTGAAGAGCAAAGAGACGAGGGTGCTGGGACTAGGCCATCCATAGTTGGCGGGCGAGGCAGAGACGCGTTTGCGGTCGTAGAGGTATGCGAGGAGTGGGATGGCGCCGAGGGCGGCGGGGTTGAGGAGGTAGTTTGCGATGCGTTCCAAGATCCAGTCGATGGTGATGGGTTCCTTGTTGGTGATGCTGATGGCCACCTTGGGCTGGGAGGGTTGAGTCTCTGTAGACATGATTCAGACTCGGCTCTCTGCGATTCAAACGAGTGTGTGTGTGTGTGTGTACGTTATGAAGGGGTCAGTGAAGGGGCGTGGTGTGAGGGAGAAGCAAAGTTGGACGATGCATGCCCTTCTTATAAGCAGCGTGCATGGGGGGAGCAGCAGCGAGTCAGGCCAGTGACACAGACTGAAACCGCTTCTGAGGAGCAATGAATAAGTGTGGAGAAGATGAAGGGCAGGGATGATTCGCAATCATGCTGAGTGATTGATTGGGTGGCCAGTGTTGCGAGGCCCGACGCCGATGCGGTGTTGTTCTGGTCCCGTGCTGCTGCTGGCTGCCTCACGAGTGTTTGGTAATAAGCCTCATGCTCGTTGGTTCCCTCGGTCATGCTTTGCTCGCTCAGCCAGCTGGCTGCTGCTGCCCTCACTCGGTCCCGCAGTTTTCCAAATGATCGACCCGCAGGCCCCAGCTGGGGGCAAAGCCAGCCGCTTTATTCATCAAGCTTTGCAGCAGTCTTGCAGAG
>LAXH01000084.1:21980-46962 GCA_001006505.1 Tilletia horrida | reverse complement strand
CCCCCCCCCTCTCTCCGTAGCATCACCCATGCCGGACCACAAAGGAGGACTGAAAATTGGCAAGATGCATGCAAAAGACGAGGTGTGTATATGAGTGACGACGAATGTGGTGATGGTACAGATGTTTTACAAGAAGCAAAGAGTTGGGTATGGAGCAGGGCCATAATCTAGACCGAGATCGTCTTGAACAGATGGACTGCAGGGTTGGGCAGAACGAAAGTCAGCATCCTTTCCAGCGATGACACTCGTAGCTGTGCTGTACTCACAACCATCAGCTGATGTGCTCATCAACATGCCCGCTTTAGACGCAGAAGGGAGTGAAAAAAGAGGGAAATCAGTTACTCCAGCTTCAGGTCCAACATCGTGAACGGGGCACAGGACGGAAGCCCACTCACGAATCTGCTGGTGCCAGTGCACCTCCTTGATCTCGCTCGCGCCATGGTGGCAGAACAACAGCTGATCGGGCACATCCTTCCCTCCAGGGCCCTTCACCTTGCCCCCACCCGCAGTCGCATCCTCCTCATCGTCATGCTCCACCGACAGATCCCAGAGTGTGACTTGGTCATCCCGCCCACTGGCCGCAAACACCGAGTCCTCGCTCGGGTGCCACTCCACCGAGCTGATGGGAGCCGTGTGCCACTGGAACGAAGCAACCGGTGTAGGCGGAGCCGCGGCTGCAGACGCCGCCTTGCCAGAAGCAGGCTTGGCAGAGGCCATGCTCCGCAGATCCCACACATTCAACCCGCCCTCGTCTCCACCGCTGAGCAAGAGGTAGTCGGTCAGTCGGTTCCAGCTGATCACATTCACGTCTTGCTCGTGAGCAGCCTCGACGGCGAGCACGCTCTTCCGGCTCTTGACTCGCACATCCCAGATCCGGATCGACCGGTCGGCCGAGCACGAGGCGAACACTGTCGACTCGGCGGGCGACCATTGGAGGTCCTCGACCGATGAGGTGTGCGAGTTGAATGCGGTGGGTGAAGTGGTAAAGCCCGTCTGGGTGGCCGTGGTCAGGTAGATTTTCGAATGCAAGTCTCCACTCAGTAATCTGAGCGAGCCCGTCCTGCTTCCCGCCGACGTCCCCGAGCCAGCGCCACCACCTGCCGAGCTGCCTCCGCCCACAATGCCGGCCCAGTCCATCGCGTAGCCCTCGACGCCCCGATGCGCCTCGACGGTGAACATTGGTCTCTCGGCCTTCTTCTTGTCCTGGCCCATCAGCGCTTGCGCACCCGCAGGCCGGTCCAGCGCATTGAAGAATGGGCGCACATCGTAAATGCCGACCTTTCCGAGCTCTGACCACACTGCGACTGGATATGGGTCCAGACATGGCTCCAGTGCTGATGAAGACGGGGTCGAGGTGAGTGCGGCGCGTATTCTGTTGATACCGCCAGTGTGTGGGATGGAGCGGTATTCGAGAATGGCATCGTCGTCGAGGTCGTCCGAGTTGGCGTCATCGTCGTCCTCATCTTCCGAGTCAGCTGCAAAGACCAGTTGCGCTCACATCGAGTCAGTGTCTAAGTTCCACGCGTCACAAGTATGAGGAGAGGGAGGAAACCCGGGTCGCAAATCTCAGAAGTTAAAAAATTAGGTAGCGAGTTTGTTTTCGGCATCGAAGAGCAGGAAGACTGAAGCCCTCAAGCAATTCATACAGCCAAATGCCTCAAAGCATCATTGAGGACCCGGGGGTTGGTTCAAGAGAGAGAGAAGCACAACTCACCTCCGTCTTTCTGTGTTCTGAACATGGACGAGGCCTTCATGACCATGATCTCGTTCTTGCTCGCCATGTCCGCCTGTGTTCCCGCGACAAAGTACGCAGTATGAGGGAACCTTCTCCGTTCCGAGCCGAGGTGGTCTGCGAGAATGTCAAAGGAGAGACAGGGCCAGGTGACGTTGAGTCTGTGGAGCATCTCGTATGCAGACTGGTCGGGCTCGAGGGTTTGGCCGTCTTCGAGGGTGTGTGTACCGGGGATGAAGACTTGGGCTTCTTGTTCTTCGGCGTCTTCGTCGTCGTCGTCGTTGAGTTCGGTGACCTTGTTGGAGACGGGGACGCCGTCGATCATGGCTTCGTCGCCGTCTGCATCTGGATCAGCGTCGTCGTCGTCATCGTCGTCGGATGCGTATACGACTTCACCTCCGTCGTCGTCGTCCATTACAATCTCGTCTTCAAACTCGTCTTCGAATTCGCCCATGCCTTCGTCGTCGTCGTTGTCACCCTGTGCTTGTTGTTTCTGCTTGCCATTGCGTTGTGCGGGAGACTGCTGAGTGGTGGTTGTGGAGTCTTCCTCTGCTCCTCTCTTGCGTGTGACAGGAGAGGGAGCCGCCACCGTCTTTGTAGTTGCTGGCATGGCTGGCAAAGAGAGGGTATTGTGAGTGTGGGTTGTGGTTGTGTGTGCGAAGATGGGAGCGAATGTCGATCTTCTTAAGCACAAGCTTGTTTCCAACTTTTTTTGACATTCAAACTCCGCTTTGTGCACATATAAAACCCTCCGAGCAGTGATGTCGATGCCGTGATATCCGATGGGGAGCATGTTTCGTTCGTTCCCAGCTTGATGCCCAAAATTTTGATGAATGGTCGCCGAGCTCATCCATTTTGTATGTGCTCGTACAACACAAGAAGAAGATGACCGACTCATCCTCATCGCTGTTGCGCGTCCTCGTCCTGGGCGGCGGAGGCAGAGAGCATGCCATCGCATACCATCTCTCCCAGTCAGCCTCTGTCCACTCTGTCGTCGTCGCACCGGGAAACGGAGGCACCGCATCCTCCTCCAACAACAAGATCTCCAACCTCTCCTCGGTCCCCCTCAACGCTCCCGCCTTCACCGAGATCACCACCTGGGCAACACAGAACAACATTAACCTCTGCATCCCCGGGCCCGAACAACCACTTGTTGATGGCGTAGAAGCAGCCTTCCGCAAAGTCGGCATCCCCGTCTTTGGACCCTCGCCCAAAGCAGCGGCCATGGAAGGATCCAAGACGCTCGCAAAGGAGTTCATGGCCAGACACAACATCCCCACCGCGCGCGCCAAAGCGTTCACTCTCCAATCCAACGGAGGCGTCGACGGCTGTCTCGCCTACATCAAAGAGCTCGGCGGCGCACAATCAGCCGTGCTCAAAGCCAGCGGGCTCGCAGCCGGAAAGGGAGTCCTCTTGCCCGAGACCGAGGAAGAGGCTGAACAGGGCGTGCGCGACATTCTCGTCAATCGCGTCTTTGGAGACGCGGGTGACTCGCTCTTGATCGAGGAGCGGCTCACGGGCCCGGAGCTCAGTGTGCTCGCGTTCTCAGATGGGTACTCGTTTGTTGCGCTGCCGGGCTGCCAGGATCACAAGCGCATCGGAGAGGGCGATACTGGACCCAACACTGGTGGAATGGGCGCGTATTCTCCCGCTCCAGAGGGGCTCGTCGACAATCTGCCAGAACGCATCACAAAGGAGGTCCTCGCTCCCTCCATCTCTGGGTTCCGAAAGGATGGTGAGTGCTTCATGACACACTCTCAGCATCACACATACAGCCTCGCTGACATGCAAGCATCTTTCACAGGCTTCCCCTTTGTCGGTCTCCTCTTTGTCGGCCTCATGCTCACTCCTCAGGGTCCCAAGGTGCTCGAATACAACGTCCGCTTCGGCGACCCCGAAACCGAGGCCGTGCTCGACCTGATCGACACGTCTGCCGGCGGCGCCAGTCTCGCAGACATCATCCTCGCCTGCGTCGAGCGCCGCCTCGATGCCATCTCGGTAAAGATCAAGCCTCAGCACGCTGTCAGTGTTGTGCTTGCCAGCGGCGGATACCCGGGCAAATATCCCACGGGTGTGCCAATCGCGATTGGACAGGTTCCCGAGGGCGTCACCGTCTTCCACGCGGGCACCAAGCTCTCAGATTCGGGCGAGCTGCTCACTGCAGGAGGACGCGTGCTCGTCGTTTCTGCCTCGGGCCCAACATTGCAAGACGCAGTCGCGCTCGCGTACAAGGGCGTCGATGCCATCTCCTTCGAGGGCAAGACGGTCCGACGCGACATTGCCCACCGCGCCCTGTCCCCTGCTGCATCGTCTTCTGCTGCTAGCAAGGGCGGTCTGACCTACGCTGCGGCTGGTGTCAGCATCGATGCGGGCAACGCGCTCGTAGAGGCGATCAAGCCTCTGGCCAAGAGCACGCGTCGTGTCGGGTGCGATGCCAGCCTCGGTGGATTTGGGGGTGTCTTTGACATTGGTGCGCTGGGGATGAAGGATCCTGTCCTCGTCAGCGGGACGGATGGTGTGGGTACAAAGTTGCGCGTTGCGTTTGATGTGAACAAGCACGACACTGTTGGTGAGTCTCTCAATCGACTCTCATCAGTACGTAGCCTGGCTTTGAAAGGTGTAACTGACGCGACCTCATATCTTTGCCCGCTTACGTCCAGGCATTGACCTCGTCGCCATGTCAGTCAACGACCTGATCGTCCAAGGCGCCGCCCCACTCTACTTCCTCGACTACTTTGCCTGCTCCAAGCTCGACGTCCAGACGGCCACCGCTGTCATCTCTGGCATTGCCGCCGGCTGCATCGACGCCAAGTGTGCCCTCATCGGAGGCGAGACGGCCGAGATGCCGTCGATGTACACGGGCGATGAGTACGACTTGGCTGGGTTTGCGGTGGGCGCGGTTGAGCGCGATGCGATGCTGCCCCGTGTGGACGAGATTGCGGCTGGCGATGTGCTCTTGGGCTTGAAGAGTTCCGGGGTGCATTCCAACGGCTTCAGTCTCGTGCGCAAGGTTGTCGAGCGGGCTGGATTGACACTTACAAGCCCATGCCCCTTTGCGACGGCTTCGGGCAAGCAGGTGTCCATCGGAGAGGAGCTGTTGACGCCTACAAAGATTTATATCCGCGCGCTCGAGCCGGTACTGCGTGAGCCTGCGGGTCTGTTGGCGCTCTCTCACATCACTGGCGGTGGTTTCACCGAGAACATCCCACGAGTGTTCCCCAAGGACAAGGATTTGGGCATCCAGATTGACCTCTCCAGCTGGGCACTCCCACCCGTTTTCCAATGGCTGCGCAAGGCGGGCGGCATCGAGGGCAGCGAGATGGTACGGACGTTCAACTGCGGTATCGGCATGGTGCTCGTTGTCAAGCCGGCCGAGGCGGACAGGATAGCAAAGCTGCTTGCTTCTGCTGGTGAGGAGGCGATCAAGATGGGCACTGTCAAGGCTGGCGAGGGCGTCTCATACAGCGGATGGGAGTCTTGGGACAGGTAGCAGTGTTCAGGCGGATCAGAAGCAAAGTTGTGTCTAGAACATGTCCGAAAAGTATCATAATTCCAATAGGGTATCTGGTTACATTTGCAGGGTCTACGTGGGCAAATCCTAGATGTTGCTCGAGTCTGTCTTTGAGTCAATCCAAGTGGAAAAAATCCTCTACTCGTCATCATCATCTTGAGAGCCATCTTGACCATCGTTTGTGTCTTTGCCCGGAGGTGTCGCCTCGCCCTCTTCCAACGCCTCCCCACGGCGATGCTCACGCTGGTGGGTCATGTCGACGTGGAATGCTCCCGGCTCAGCCACGCACGGGAATCCAGTCCACTCTGGCGTCTTGAGCGCATGGTCTGGCGTAGTGGCGTCTCCCTTGCGCAGACCCTCGATCGCCTGGTCGGCAGGTGCGTTGGGCCCGTCGAGGGCAGCGACCATCTCCCAAAGCACAGCTGCCGATGCAGTCGCGGCGAGAATGCCGAGCAGCTTGGTCGTGTTCAGATGCTCTTGAGAAGACAGTGGCAGGAAGATGGCGATGACGGCACAGACGAGGCGAGGTGCGAGACGCCAGTTCTTGGGAATGTAGAGCTCTCCTGGCTGGTCCTTTTCTTGCTCAATCATGGCAAGTACCCAGATGCCGATCATTCCGATGGCGTAAGTCTCGCACAACATCCAACGGACACCGTCCTTCACTTCGAGCTCCTTGACGAACTCGGCGCAGGCATCGCCGCACAGGGTCAGCGCAGATACGATGGGCATGTGGATCGTGAACCAGAGGAATGCAGATTTAGTGTTCTGCGAGAGGCGATAGTACTGGATCAGCCTTGCTGCACGGGGGAGGAAACGACCGACAAGGTACTCACTCGTCGAATGGGGTGAGTTCGAGACTTGCTGTTGGCTCCCATCATGTACATGAGCTGGAAGGCTGCCGCAATCATGAGAGCGAGAATGGCGCGACCAGTGGAGCTGTGGATACCAAATCCGGCGGGGTGGCCTGAGAAGACGCTGTACAGGAACTCGCCCATGACCAGGGTGAAGAAGTCTGCGTATCGCTCAATCTCGTGTTCCTGTGCGGCGAGGGAATCAGTCAGCAAAATCAGAGATGCCTCGCGACTCTTTCAGGGCGCTATACCCACGATGTTGACGGCGGAAGAGTATCGCAGCTTCATGAGACGCTTGAATGCAGGCGAGTAGACGTAGCACCATGTGGAATACTCGATGCTGTTGAGTAAGCGCGTGTGAAGGTCAGACCAGTGATTTTCCCTTTCCAGCAACAAAAGAAAACATGTCAGACACTCACAACAGGGCAGCCACAGTCAAGCCAATGGCAGCACGTGTGGAGACGAAGATGGCAGCAATCCAGAGACCGCAGGTGCAAACCCAGACTGCGCTCTGGACTCGAATCTGCAAGCGGAAAGCCTTGATGTGGAACGAGTAGTCTGGGAAGGGCAGGCATGAGAGTGAGAAGACGAGACCTCAAGGATCAGAGGTAAGTGAGACTCACAGACAGCAGTGAGGAAGATGCTTGCGGTGGCAATGAGATATGCGCCGATGGTGGCTGCTCTACCAGACTCCTCCTCGCCCAGGCCCTTTTCGGCATGGATGGCGTTGTTTCCATAGACAATCAGACAGGCTGAGGGTAGACCGGGAGTCAGCTGAGAATCAATTGGACAGGAAAGGGCAAGTTGTTGAGCTTACCCATGATCCAGACGACGAGGGTGCGTTGCGGCAGGTCGTCGCAGTAGAATGCATTGAAAACTTCGCGCATGTAGGACCAAATGGACCAGGCGCCCATGTAGGTGATGAGGTAGCGGACCAAGGAGGCACCCGTCGAGTCGTGGATGGCTTCCTCGGCGAGTACGGCAATGATTCCGACGAAGGTCAGATCGAAGAACAGCTGTGTGATAAAGTGCGAGAGGGTCAGCATAATCCTCAATTTCAAGTTGATAAATGAAAGACGCTCACCTCTATGCGCTGACTGGATCGCTCCTCTTCTCCGCGGACGAGGGTTTGACCTCGGAAGTATTGGAGGGCTCTAGGCTTGCGGAAGAGGTACCTTCGATTGGCATGAATCCTTCTGGCCTCCGCATCGAGCAACTCTCGTCTGTGATGGCGAACATCTCTGGCCGTGCAACCCATGGCGGCCAATGTTTCGGGAGACAGGTTGGCAAGCTCGTCCTCGGGCAGGGGAGCGGGAGCGGGTGCATAGCTTCCGACGACGACGTCTCCGTATTGCAAGTGATGGGCGGACCCGGTGTGCTCCATCTTGTGCGGGTTTTTGGAAGACGAGGATGGCCCGGCAATGGCCTTGGAGTCTGAATCGACTGGATGTCCCATTGTTACTTGACTACTGACAGGTGACAGTTGGACAAGGAAGAGGAGATGGAAGGGAAGAGAGCCGATGTTCTATGGCACAATAGCGGCTCTTTATACTGCACCCAGGGTTTATCTTCTGCCTGCACCCAGGCTGGAGGAACAGGACTAACTGTACCAACCACTGGGCTTCATGCTGCACCTTGCCTTGGCATTTTCCTCTTCCTCCTCCTTCTGCCTTGCTAGCCGAGGTCGAGCTTTGGATGATCTGCACTTGAACTGATTTCGGAGCTAAGGAACACCTTTTCGGCCCGAGCTCTTCTTCCCTTGCCGCACAGACTCCTTCTCCTCCGTCCTTCTTCCAGCAGGTCCATCCGCAAGACGCCATTCGCACCTGGAACGAAGCAAGTGGTCTGTTCACATTCGCAGCCCGTGGATGAGCCAGCAATGCCATCCTTCATCGACTCCGTCTTCGAGAGCATCTTACAGCCGGGGGCCAATGCGCCCACCGTGCACCTCATGAACATCAGCTTCTACGCCCTCTTCCTCTGTCTCGCCGGCCTCGCCTTCATGACCTCGGGCAACATTCACGTCGTCTTCCTTCTCGTTATCAGTGTAGGACTCTGGGCAAGCATTAACTGGTCAGTCCGAGTGTGTCCTCTGGTACCGAAGTTTGAGGGAGCTGAACTGATTTGCTCTGTTACACAGGTTCGTCAGCGAACTCGCAAAATTACCACCAGAAGCCCAGCAGATCCAACAAATGCCAGACGCAGACGCCAGCTCAGCACCCACAGACACAGCAGCCGGGCCATCATCATCAACCTTATCAGACGAGCCAAAGAAGGACAGATAGTACCACATCGCAACCTTCTTTAAAATCGCAATCTCTAACTCGAATCGAGGGGCAAATTTGCAGCATTTTTTGTTCATTGAATACCCAGTACCATGCTCTAGCTGGTCATAATGGTCACTACATCGTCATTGGCAACTACATGGCTCAGGCCGACCTTCTGTGCTGACGAGAATCTGACGGAAGAGATAATTGGCTGGTTAGTGGCGAATTAGGAAGTCGGAACTTCTAGCTTCCATACTCACTTGCTTGACCTTCCATACACCAAGGCACTGTAGTTCGACAGAATCATCAGCAATCTTCCTCTAGAGCCGACACAGGCAGCCACTACTCACTACTTGAAGCGCTCCACAATCTGTCTATGCACAGCATTACACACTTGCTCAACCGTGGCACCCTTCCGCACAACGAGCGGATCCGTCAGATCTGGATGTTGTCCGCGCTTCTTGGTGTAGATCCTGTTAAGATCCAGTGATTCCTGTAGAGGTGATTAGACATGCGATGAGTTTCCTGGATCCTCTTGACTGCTAGGGACAAAGGAGAGCATGCCCACCCAGATCCTGTCAATCAGATGGTCGAGGTTCAAGCCGAGCTCGCACGAGATGACGACTGAATATGGTTGGTGCGCAAGCTTGTCCATCTCCTCCATCGAGATGCTGTCAACTAAAGATTGAGAACGTACCTTGTCAGCCATCTGAATATTGGGGCAGATTCTGAAGTTCTGACTCACTTTTATTGTACGCATACAAGCAAGGCGTGTACTTGCGGTTGCCTGTGATGTTAGATGCCAGTCAGCGGAAGTCCAGCGAGACGCTTTGAGCGCCTATACTCACCGAGCAGTACATCGATGAATTCGTCTACCGTGATGTCTTCCTTCAGCAATACATCTGCATTCTGTTTTGGACGGGCACAAAGGTTGTCAGTATGGTTTTCTGAGACATAGCTCCTGACAAGGGAGAACTCACATGGATCTTGTACGACTGCAGGATGCTCTTGATCATCCTCTCATCGATGCCCGTCAAAGTCACACCCATGGCTCTGCTGACGTTGATGCCTCCACCGCTCTTCTTCTTGACTGTCACATCGGGCTTTTTCCGGTTCAGCCGAATGCCCACCTCCTCCAGCTCCTTCTCCAGCAGTGGTCTTTGTTGCGCGGATTTGGTCGCATCAAGCATCATCTGAGTGTACGCAACAAAGGGTCAGGATTCAGAACAGGAGTTCAGCAGCTTATAATGGACAGAAGACCGAGCAGCTCACCAAGATCAAGTCCGCCGTCTTGGCAGCGCTGACGACCTGTCGTCCTCTACCCTTGCCCTGCGCAGCTCCTTCGATGATACCGGGCAGATCCAGCAGCTGAATGCGCGCACCCTCGTACTCAATGACACCAGGTATGGCCGTCAAGGTTGTGAACTCGTATGCAGCTGCTTCTGACGCGGTGTTGGTGACCTTGCCCAGCAATGTCGACTTTCCGACTGGGAGGACCCGAAACGCAATGCACAAGCTCATCAGATCATGCGCAATACAGGCATAGTATCGGAGCAGATGCCTGAGCTCACCAGAGGGGAATCCGATCAGCGCAACTCGAGCATCACCCTGCCGTTCAACATCGAAGCCGGTTCCAGACTTGCCGCTCTTCTTGTCCGGCTCCAGCAGCTGCATTCGCAGCTTCGCAAGCTTTGCGCGCAGAAGACCCAAGTGATACTCCCTGTTCACACATACCACCAAGTTTGCAGCAGAGACAAATTCTCAGTAAGATGCCAGAGGTGCAAGTGAAGCTTTGGCCTAAGGCTTCCAACACTCACGTCGCCTTGTTCTTCTGAGTCTTGGCCATTTCGGCCTCGATCTCGGCAATCTTCTCTGTGATACCCATCTTGACTGGCGCTCAACTTTTCACTTGTAGCCTTCAAGTTCTCGTCCCGTCAAGAAGTGTCTGGTCGATGCTGCTCAAGAAGATCAGGCACGAGCGCATGAATGAATGCTGCTTGTGCAGCTATGTCGTTGTTGCTAAGCGGCGGGCAAGCGAAATCCTTCGGCCACCTCACAAGTCACAACCAGCATCTCGCGCCTGACCAAAATCAGTGCCATGGTCGCTCACATCAGCCATGAAGGACGATGCAGGGGGAGCAACGAGCATCGATGTCTAGCAATCAAGGAGATGGGTACAAAGAAAGAGGTGTCTTACAGATGGTCAACATCTAGCACGCTGAGCAGAATCAGAATTCGGGAACAAGCGGCAGAGTCGAATCACACAGCCTTGAAGAACTCGAGAAACCGCGCCGAAGGAAGTCTCGTCTAGGAACGTGGGGCACAAAGCGAGAAAAACAGTCAGAGCCATGATATATGACCAGAACAGTGGATGTGAGCACAGAGGGAAGATCGAAACTTACCGGTGAAAGGTCGATGTGTGGATTGAGCGGGGCTAGTCGTCATAATCCAGACAGTCGTCGCAAAGGTCCTCCACGGGGTCGTGGTACTTCAGTTCAAGGTCGTCACATGGCCACTTTCCACAGGGAATGTCCTCGTCCTCCTCGTCGCGCACGTGGCCGCAGCGGGGGCAGGTCATGAGAATTCGCGTCTGGACACACATGTTTCGAATTTGCCCGTGGGCTGGGGCGGACGGATGTGTTATTGGCGATAGGAAGGTTGTGTGATTCGAAGACGTCCTGAGCTGTCGAGAGTGAGGAGCGCAATGTGCATGATATCAGAAGCAGAGGGGAGAATCGGCCGCCATTTTATAGATCTGGCCGCAGCTGGAATCCCGCTTGACCCACAAAGGGAACCAGGCTCGAGGGACCCGTTCTCGAGGCACAGCTGGCAAGCTTCCGACTTCCCTCATTTGAGATCCTTTACGGAGAGAGCGCCGATTTCGCCGCGAACGAGAAGAATCTGTCCAGCGAGAGGCCATCAGCTCTCATATCTGCCTGCGGCGAAACTTACTGATAGCGGTTGGCACAATGCAGACGAACGACTTGTCAGATGAGGAAATCGAAATGGGCTTCATGTTCGTGCTGGCGTTGTGGGTGCTGGAATGGTACAGAGAGAGCCACTTCTCCGAAGCAGGCAAAGGAATCTGGAGGATGTAGAATGGGCTCAGCACCGGCAACACCTGAAAGCAAAATGAGCCGGTTTGCGGCCTAGAAGCTGGTGTTGCATTTGAGCACCTTGGAATCTTGGACAAGAGCATGAGGACGATAAAGCGGAAACCAGCAGGACTGCATATGCGTGACGCAGAGATGTGGGCTGAAGTACTCGCCGTCTGTTTGAAGCATGGAGAGAGCGAAAGTCTCCTTCATGTTGCGTTCTGGCAAATTGTCGACCAGTTCCTGGAGAGCGGGCGAGTCTGTGCCACGCGGTCTTAGGTCCTTTGTCGCCCTTCACAGTGCCCTAGAGCTTGGCATCAGTTCATGGTGGGGATTCTGAGGCTCTGCTGCAGACACGATGAGAGGTCAGCCCTGAGTCTTGGTCAGACGCCCCTTCGAACAGAAACGCGGTCTTCGACAGGTTTTGGTTGCTTTCGAACAGTAGCCTTTCATGAGGACCAGCTGCATGCTCCCTTGTGGGAGGAGTTTGGCGTCAACGAGGCAGCTGGCCAATACATATTGAGCCCCTCACCAGTACCTTGCATACATTGCGATATCTCAGGTACTCGTACTTTCGACCGAATTCCAAGTCGATGTGCGAATGAATGCTGCACCAAGAGTTGATGGCGTTGTTGCTAGCCAATGGACCGGAGTCTTTGAGAATTCGGCCGACTCTTGTTCAGCCACGGAATTGCAAACTTTGATTGGACGCCACCAAACAGAAACGCACTTGCCGACTCGATTTCGTTCAGACGTCTTTCGTTGCGTGCGAACAAACGCTTCAACCATGAAATCCTGAACGTGCTCCCTTCGCGAGAAAGAGACGGCATCGCCGAGGGCACTCATTCAGATGGGATTGAGACAGATGCTGAATCAGAGTGAAGGGGTTCAGGTGAGTCGTCGACACAAAGGGGGTTGATGAGGTTATGACGGGCCTCGGTCACGGGGACGCGACCCAGCCCGCAACGGCCTCATCCCAACACGGACATTGCGAGAACGAACAAAGGGCAGAGTCGCAACGTTTATCTCATTAGAGATGGGGTCATCTGACTCAGGCCAGGCCTTCAATCGTCCCGGGATGCGGCTTCCGTGCATTAGACGTTGGCGAAGGGGTCCGAGCGCTGTTCTTTTTTCCAATTTAGGGCCGCCCGCCGCCCTCTGCGATATGAGAAGGGGGCCTTGGCTTCGCAGTGCCTCAGCCAAAGTAGGGTCATGAGTTCTCCTGATATCCGCTGTGGCTGCGGCAGTGCTCTGTGCTGCGCGCATCCAAATCCATCCCTTTCAAGCTTTGGATGGCGTTCAGCTTGCGCTTATCGTACGCAGTAGACCATGAGGATGAGGACATGAAGGATGATTGCAGTCGGATGTGTTCAGGACAGCACTTGAGATTACAGAGAGACGAGTGACACTTGCGGTTTGCTAGAAGCAGATACAACGCGGGAAGACATCGAGCCCAGCTCGAGGGAAAAGGATGCGGTGTGCAGGAAAGGAGAAACGGTGACGATACGGGCAAGATACAGGTGAGACCAAGGTGAAGCTGCTTATTGCCTCAATAGGCTTTCTGGCCTTTTCAGGGGCCTTTGCAGAAGTAGAGACAGCGCGGAAGGGATGCGGAAAAGGGAGAGCACAGGGAAAGAGGGGGCCGAGCGGAGCTATGGAGCAATGCTACCATTTGCATGTAGCCACTAGGTGAAACTTTATGTACTGGATCGGTATGAATGTGCAGGAGCTTGCGAGAACGGGCTGATTGAGGAAGCCTGGTTGCGATGTGTTTGAGACCGTTGCTGTGCTAGGGCACTTGATTCGTGTTGTTGCTGGGTGACATCGATGCGCTTGCCGGTGTTGCTAGTGGATCCGGAGCAGTGAACGAGTATGCAAAGTCTACAGGAAAGCTGAGGCTTCCAAACTCAAAATCGAAGATGGTGTCGGAGAGTGATAGAGGGCCGGGGCTTGCTGGTGCTAGTGAGGATGGGGTGATGCACGGCTGATGCGAGGGAGTCAAAATTGAATGCGGTGCTGATGCAGGGTTGGGTGTATCTTGCAATTGAGGGGTATTGGGGAATGCTGCCGAGACTTGTGTGACCGTGTTGGAGAAGTCTGGTGCGATGTCGGAGAATGAAATGTTGGATGCTTCACAGTTGCCAGGTTGAGAGAACCATTCGCTGCATCCGATTCCTGGAGTCATCTGTTCGCTGGAAGGAAGGTTGATGGGAGAGAGCCAATTGAATGGAGTTGCCGTCGATGTTGCAGAGAGTGGTGCTCCGAGAGCGGACTCATCGTTGCTGCTGAGTTGAGCCGATAGAGTCATACGCTGCATAGCCGTTGTCGGAGAGGAAGGTGCTTTGAAGAAGTCGTGGAACTTGAAGTCATTCAGAAGAGTACGTTCGAGTTCATTCAGGTCGATGCGAAGGTCTTCTGCATCAGGCTGGAGGGTTCCGTCCGGATGGAAGAGTAGCTGGCTCGGATCGGGCTTGTTGAAGTGGAAAGACGTGTCTGCGGTGTCGTCCGCAGGCTCATCCTCCTCCTCGTCGAGGTCTTCTTCATCGTCCTCATCCTCTTCATCTTCAAGCTCGTCTTCCTCGTCCTCATCCTTCTCGTCGTGGCCATCTGCTCCATCCTCTTCCTCGCATGTCTCCTTCGGCTCGTCGAGGATGTCTGGCTTCTGGTCAACCATCTGAGCATGGTGTATGCCACCGTAGAGCTGCATCGCCGACCCAACAGAGGTGGTGCTGCTGTATCCACTATCTGTGCTGGCATGACGTATCTTGCCGATTCGACCGTGAGGGAAGGCATCGAGATCGGCAAGACTGCTCTCTGGCGAGGAGGAGTATCTCGAGCCGTTCGAGTCGGCGGAGAAGTCTCGGAGCGGGACTCGAGGACGCTTCTGTGCCAATGTCGGGTACTGAACTGGAGCCTCGCTCTCCTCTTGGAGGACAGGCAGACGGTGTCGATCCTCTCTCTCGCCCTCGTCTTCGAAGTCACGTTTGCGCTTGCCGCCAGCAGATACTGGTTCTGGATGGATCGACAGGGGAGTCTGAGGAGCTGGACCTTCGATGCGTTCGACCGTCTTGGGAGGTCCTCTGCCTCTGCGATTTTGAAACTGTTCAAGGAGGAGAAAGCAGGACGGCAAGAGGTCAGCTGCGATGTATGCGAAGATGGGACAGGCCACACTAACCCAAATGGTCACTTGGTGTGGCTGGAGCTCGAGCGCCTGCGCGAGACGGGACTTCTCTGCGCGAGTGATGTTGTCGCTGTGGGCAAAGACAAGTTCGAGGGCCTCGACCACCCATCTGGGATGCTTTGTCGGTGTTCCTTCTTGTGGCTGCTCGATCAGGCCGTCTTCGTCAAGCTCCGATCTTGCTGCTGCTGCTTCGATCTCGAGCCGTGACTTTGCTTGAACGATCAGGCTCAGGATCAATCGTCGATATTTCTCGCACTTCCGTTCGAGAGATGCTTTCACTGCGTTGAGGATATCAGCTGGTGTGACGGGACGAGATTCTACCAGCTCGAGCTCCCACAGCAGTAGGGTGGCGGTATGGGTGAGTTGGGCAACGCCCGTCTGGTAGATCTGTATCAGCGCATTGGTCAGGTCCGGTGAGAGGCGTTGTCTTTGTAAGGCTTGCGTGAACATGTGCCGATGATGTGCCATGTCGAACGTTGGTCGAGTCGCCCAAAGTCTACGAGTGGGAGCAGGTGCCTGACCATGATTCTCTAAGTGGTCAAGGATGACTTGACAGTACGAAACGATCGACGTAAAGTGATCTGTATTTCCATCCGGCGCAAAGACCGCCCGTTTGCGAGTCATGCTGCTAATGGTGGACATCTGCTAGGTGAGCTGAGAGTGCTGGCTCGACGTTTGTAAAAGTAAGGGCGATATCTGGAGTCGGGACACGTAGGATGGAGGCGACGAAAGATGTGTCTTTTCTACTCCTTTCGCATGGTGCGTGAAGAGACATTCCTTCCAATGACAGCGTCTTATCTCTGGTGGGACAAAGGACCTTGATGTTCCAAATGAAATCTCATCTGCAGTATGTCCTTTGTACTCGTACCAAAGGGGCACAAAGGACAATTGTCAGGCGCATTTCAGACTCGAGACTTCTTGTCTCATCTCATTGTCTAGGTGGTGTGTGGAACAAAGGAAGCGTGCCACTCTGGTGCTTGCATAGAAACAGAAAGCACCTTCATGACCTTCGACCACCATCAGTATATCTTTTTCTCAGTACTTCCGCAAGCTTCAGCAACAGTCATGGAACATCTGGCTCGATTCTACGATGGAGACGCCCACTTCCTAAGGCTTTTCGAAGCGGAAAGCGGCTTTTCAACGTTTGCCGCTCAGTTCCAAGCCCTTCGCGAAGAACTTGCGCGCAGAGATGATCACGGAATTGACTGGGACCGCCTTGTTGTTGCTGTGGTCTCGATCAGGCAGCTAGCAGCATCATTTCTTCGCGTAGAGATGGAATCGCAGCAGATTCAGCGGGATGTTGCGGCAGAGATGACCAGCGTCATTGAGTCACATCCGGAAGAGGCGCACAGAAATTCACATGCGCCCGGCAAGGACGACGACACATCCGCACTTCGACGCTTCTTCCTCGACCACCTCGACGATCCCTTCCCAAACCAGCAGGAAAAGGATGTCCTGGTTGCCGAAACCAATCGAAACTTAGCAAAGCCTTCATACACCGACAGAAAGGTCAGCATGGCACCTCTTCCCGCTGCTTTCCTCAGCTGCACTCACTGACCTGCTCACTTTCTGCGTCGTGTGCCTTGCAGGTCACGACCTGGTTCATAAACACGCGCAGAAGATGTGGATGGTCCGTGTTCCGCAAAGTCTTCGCGAAGCGTGGTGGAGCGGAAGCCCCTCAGGTCAGGGTCAACTTGAAACGACTCTATGCCGCGGTCCAAGCTCAACCAGAAGTCCCACCGCCGGGCGTTCAAGATCGCGTCGCAGCACTCATGATCGAGCTGAACGTTCCCCTGGATGCCGATTCAGCACTGGCGAGATTCAGAGAACAGGACGAAGAAGAGAAGGCAAAGTCCAAACGGTCCATCAAGACAAAGGCAAAGCCAAGCCAGAGAGGAGCGCGTTCGGTGCAGGCGGATCCAACAGGTGCAGCTAGGGCACGAGTCTGCCGCGAGCTCTACGCACACATGGTGGACACGGTGTCATGCAGCGTCAGGGATCGAGTCTCGCCCTGGTTCGACGATGTTCTGAAGACGATCAAGAAGTCGAAGCCACAGAAGACCGGTGCAGTCGCCTCCTCTTCATCCTCAGCATCCCATCCATCCTCTTCCTCCTCATCGCGAGCAGTCGCACCTCTTCCAAAACGTTCCTCCAAACGACTCGTCCACCACATCCCCGCCAAAGGTCATGTTCCCTCCTCCTCGAGAAGACCCTCAGCACAGAATCTGACAGGCCCAGGAAGCGCGGAGATGCCCTCCGTGTTGAGGAAAATGCCCACGTCACGCAAGACTGCCTTCCTCCCCGGCTCAGAGTCGGGTCCGCGGCTACCCTCCGTCCTCCAGGCCCCGCATACACCCACAGCATCCGCCGAGTTCTGGCAGAAATCCAGCGGCACTCACACGAACCCCATACCCACCGCGCTCGACTTCAACAGCATCCTGCCACTCTCCGTCCCAAATGCAGCCAGTCTCCCATTCAGCTCGCATCCACTCGGACTGAACATAGGCTTCCCCGCAACCCATCGAAATGTGTCGAGCCAGTCAGTCCTGAGCAGCAGCAGCGTCACTGGATCCGCATACACCGGCTATGGATCCAGCCTTGGAAGCTCGATGCACGATTCGATGAGCTCAAGCCAGACGTCGATGGCATCGTTGATGGGATCAGTGGGCATGAGCGAGCCGGACATGGTGTGCTCGAGCGCGTCGGAAGCTGGTGGCTCCCTCGATGGATGGCAGTCGACCCCGTCCGATCTCGACCCCGGCTTTGCCTCCTACCCTGGCTCATCCATGTCGAGCTCCCCCTCTCTCCGCTCACCTCCCGTCACGTTCAGCAACACCTGCGCACCCTCCTCTTCTGGCAAGAGGAATCGGATTTGCAGCGAGGGTGATGCTGAAGATACGCAAGAGTCGGCAAAGAAGCGCAATCGAGCGGGTAGAAGGCCGCGGCATACGGACGGTGGGGCCACCTCGTCTCTGACCCAGGGGTCGTCCAGCTACAGCAACACTCCAGCCACACCCATGGTCTGCTCGAGCCCGGACTTTTCGAATCTTGCATCCACGTCGCTGCCGATGCCCATCCCTGGTGCCAACCTCAATCTTGGTCTCCCATCTCTGCCACAATACTCACAACAGATGCAGCCTCAGCTCCAAGCCCAGCAGCAGCTACAGCCATACGTGCCCGACCCTTCGTTCCAGATGGCCCCCGATGCTGTCCTCTCCGCGAAAGCGATGGAAATGGCTGCGATGGCATGGTGCTACTCGGCGATGGCACAGAATTTCTCAGCGATCAGCCGCCAGATGTGGAATCCTCATCAGCTGCCAATGCCAGCACCAGGCCCAGGTCAGGTACCACAGCGTTTCACCGAGTTCCAAGGTCCGAGTTTTTCTCAAGGACCTCCCGGTCTGTGATTGCGCGCTTCCCCATCCACCCCGGGCAGGTTCCCAGCGGCGCGACAGCGACCCAGCAGCACTCTTCAGCATCACTATTCTCGAAACAATAGCGCATACATCAGCATCCCATCAGACGAACAATATCGCTCTCCGCACCTTTCATCACTCAGCCCTCGCAATTTCCTTTGTTCCGATACCACAACTCGGAATTTCCTTGTTCCATCCGCACCACCAGCCCGCTGTCGATACTCGACGGCCCCCATTGTACCAATAACACAGCCACCTGCGGCCGCGCCGGAGGGTCGCCAAAGCCTACGACTAGATGGGCCTCCTTTCTCTCTCGATCCTTCCAATTTTGACTTCTTGCCTTTGTCGACACTGGAGAAGACGGCGCAATGCAAGGACATCCTGTCGACAAGAAGGCGCTTCCTTTGTCCCACTCGGAATTTTTTCCCGCTCGCTTGCACCGCCCCCCTTCTCTTCGACTCAAAGTCAAGATCTCATCGTGTCTCAAGTTTTTCAGCCCGTTTCGATTCCTTTCTTGTGCTCTCCATCTCTTTCTACCACTTTCTGCCTGTCGGCTTCTCTTTGTTTCGTTCCCATCTATTGTATCGAATGATCCCTGCAGCGTCTCGCCACCTGCTGTCGTGGCTGTGAATTTCATCTACCCTTGGTGCCCTAAAACATCCCTTCGCACCGAAAGGCAGAATCAGGCACACAAAGGAGACTGGAGTATGTGCGCAACAAGTCCATTGCAGGGCAATTATAAGTGATGGGTGAGTGTGTGTGAGAGTAAGCGAGAGAGTTGCTGCAAGCGTCCACTGGGAATGTAGGAGGCAAAGCGGAGAACAGAAAGCGAGAGGAGGAGAGAGAGAGGAGAAAAGTTATTTGACCGTGGCTCTTGATGTGTGTGTGTATGCGTGACCGGGGGAAACGATCTCCTCCGACACGCCATTCTCGACAAAGATGCGAGAGGGGTTTGGATAGGGAGCCTGAATGAGAAGCTGGGAGCGATTGTCTTGGGAGAATGGGTGATCATTGTTTTTTTCGGGTGAATAGGTTTGGGCTAGTGTCCGTTTCCACGATTTGAAGTAAAGTTAGGAGTTGAGGTTGCCGAGTACGCAGCAGGAAACCCACGTCGGTTTCGGCTTATACGAGAGCAGCGACGCCGAAAAGGGCAGCGGCGGCGAATACGGCGGCACCAGTGACGACACCAGTGCCGACGTTGGCAACGCGAGCGACGGCAGCGCCAGACGGTTGGGCCGACGATGAGCTTCCTCGCGAGCTGGTGGAGCTGCCGCGGGTAGAGGTGCTCATGCCAGTCACTGTCGAGGCAGGAGCCGTCGTCGTCGTCGACGACGAAGTGGGGACGATGGAAGCAATGGCGTTTCCGACGGTGGAGACGGTGGCACAGTTGCTGCTAGCAGGGATGGAGAAAGCAGCAGTGGGGGTGGCCTGGTCGGGAGATCCGTTGGAGTAGGTGATCGTCTCTCCGTTGTTGACGTAGGAACCGACAAAGTATTGCTTGAAGGTCGAGGTCTGTCCGTTGCCCAGGGGGTAGAGACCGGGAGGGTAGGCAGCGTCGGCGTCGCAGGACTCGAAGGTGTTGTCGACGTAGCTTCCGGGCATGACAAACTGGCATCCCATGACATCGAGCTCGTGCTCGCACTGCTTGGCAGCAGAGACGCCGGAGCCAGCGGCTGTGCAGATACGGATGCAGACCTGGTTGTAGGAGACAAAGTTCATCCACTCCTCGTAGAAGACATCCTGACCAGTGACGTTGGAGGTGACGTTTCCGCCGACGGGGTTTCCGAGACCGGTGGCGCCGTGAGGGTCGAGCTCACCACCGTCGTCAAGGGCGACGACACCGATCTTGGTGAAGTCGCCGAGGGCCATGACCTGGACGTAGAGGGGTGTGCGGACAAAGTGGACAGCAGTAAGGGTGCCATCGGGAATGACACGGGCATTGTTTCGTGGCTTGGTGCAGTACGCGACAGCTTCTGCCTCGATGTTTCCGATGGGCTCGCCAGTTCCGGGGGGACCGAAGGTGCACCAGTCGTCGATCGAGTTTACGGAGGCGAGGCGGGCCATGGAGTTTTGGTTGATTGGGGTGCCGAGGGAGGGTCTGTTGGGGTTGGTGTCTCCGTTGGAGCCGGTGGAGCGGACACCGGCAAAGGTGCCTGAGACGCGACCATAGTCAAACTTGGGAGCGCCTGGGCCGCCGGTGCCTGCTGCTGCCTGTGCGTGGGCGAGCGTGGCGAATGCGGCGAGGGAGGAGACGAGTGCGGTGAATGTGCGCATCTTTGATAGGAGCTGTGTTGATGAGGGAGATGTGATGGAATGGTCAGTAGGGGGTACAGATCCTCTCTGCTTTTGTTTGCCTTACTACTCACTTAGATGAGAGTGTGACTGGAGGAGAGAAGATGGAGCGGCGGATAGCCAAGTGGGTCTACCTGATCGTGGTGGTGATGGTAGAAGAGGAGATCAGAGAGTTGGAGAAGGAGGGACGAGAAAGAGACTGAGTCGGGGAACGAATGACGATGCCGAGGAATGGATGAGCTGAAGAGATCAAGTCAGTAGTGGGAGAGAAGAAGAGGAAGTTGGTGGTCAGAGAAGAGGGGGACAAGCAAAGGCGAGAGAGGGAGTGGAGTGGCTGTGAGATCGAAGGCTTGTCAGACAGACAGCAAGGAAGCAGCAGCAGCAGCAGCATGTCAGTCACAGAGAGAGAGAGAGAGCATGCATGCATGCACACAGGCAGCATGCATCCAGACAGCCGCGTCTGCTGAGAAAGAGGAGCAAAGAGCGGGCAATAGACAAAGTCTGGGCATTTGGAACCACCACCACCCAACAGTCGCGCTTCAGTGCCCATCCTGCTCGACCTCGCTGTTGAGGTGGTTCACCTTCCAAGCCTTGGCAAGCATTTATTAGGGCACCCCTCTCCAGTTGGCCGTGGATTTTGGACCAAAGCGCCGTGGCGCACATACCTCCACCACGTGGCAGCTGCATACAGTCACGTGAGCCACTTCCTCGCCCCAAATTTCAGAACGCATCGGGCACGGAAACGCTCCGAGCTCCCAAAAAATTTCAGTCCTCGCTCTCTGGAAATCTTCCAAGGGCCAAAGGGAGAAAGGGTCTCTCCCACTCTCTCTCCATACAGCAACATCTGAGGCAACATGGCACGCATCAAGAAGGTAAGTCAGCAGCCAGCTCAGCCAGAGGTGAACGCAAGCTGACTCTTCCCCTTCCCCTACTATATTCAGCGCGGAAAGTCCGGTGCGGCGAAGAACTACATCTCCCGCAACCAGGCGCTCAAGAAGCTCCAGATCTCCCTCTCCGACTTCCGCAGGCTCTGCATCCTCAAGGGCATCTTCCCTCGTCAACCCCGTCACATCAAGCGCGCAAACAAGGGCAGCTCAGCACCTGCCTCCTTCTACTATGCAAAGGACATTGCCTACCTCCAGCATGAACCCGTCCTCCGTGGTCTGCGCGAGCACAAGGCATTCGCAAAGAAGCTCTCCCGCGCCATTGGCAGAGGCGACTGGCACCTTGCAAAGAGCTTGAACGACAACAAGCCCCAATACCGCATCGATCACATCATTAAGGAGCGCTACCCTACCTTCACAGACAGTCTCCGCGACCTCGACGACGCCATCTCACTCCTCACCCTCTTCGCAAACCTGCCCGCAAACGACAAGGTCTCCGCAGACGTGGTCGAGAACTGCACCAGACTCTGCGCACAATGGCAATCCTATGTCATGCGCACAAACGCTCTCCGCAAAGTCTTCCTCTCCATCAAGGGTGTCTACTTCCAAGCTTCAGTCCAAGGTCAGACCGTCACCTGGCTGGTACCATACATGTTCACCCAGCAAGTGCCTGCCGATGTCGACTTCCGTATCATGATGACCTTCCTCGAGCTCTACCAGACCCTCCTTGGCTTTGTCCTCTTCAAGCTGTACTCGGACGAAGGCCTGGTCTACCCTCCCAAGCTGGACGAGTCCAAGGATCAGGCTGCAGCAGGTCTTTCCGCCCTGATCCTCACCGAGTCCTCAAAGAAGGCGCTCACTGGCGAGAACAATGCAGAGCTCAGCGGCGATGGTGTACAGGCGGTCGCGCCTGTGCAAGATGCTAACAGCGCAGCAGGCTCTGGCAAGAAGATTACAACTCAGGACGTCAAAAAGCAGATTCGCGCCATCACCCGGAACGAGGACGATCGGATCGGCGAAGAGGAGAAGGCCTTTGAGAATGTCACTGCCCAAGCAAATGGGGCTGCGTCGGCAGCTGAAGCTGACGTCGAGGGCGCGGACAACGGGGACGAGTTTGTTGCCCAACCCTCCTCCAAGGACGCAGCAGACAAATCAGACTCGGAGCCCAAGCAGAGCACCGACACCTCGCAACTCTTTGCGCCCTTTCGCTTCTTCCTCTCCCGCGAAGTACCCAGATCCATGCTCGAGTTCATCCTGCGCGCTTTTGGCACCAAGGCCAACGCGATTGGCTGGGACGCGACTTCCTCAGGCGCAGGCGCTGCTTTCGGCGAGAACGACGACCGGATCACACATGTCATCATTGATCGACCTCTGGAGACGACCAAGATGAAAAAGGTGGCGGGGCGGAAGTATGTACAGCCTCAATGGGTGGTGGACTGCATCAACCGGGGACGGATTTTGGATGAGGAGGATTATGCTCCCGGAAAGACTCTGCCTGCGCACTTGAGTCCGTTCGTGGATGAGAGAGAGGTGGCGCGGCGCGGTGGTTATGTGCCTGAGGAGGCAAAGAAGGAGTTGGCCAGGGAAGATGGTGAGGAGGTGGAAGCTGCGGAGGACGAAGAGGAGGACAGCGACGAAGAAGAGGAGGAGGAGGAAGAGATCGAGGATGAAGATCTAGAGGACGAAGAGGAGGACGCTGAAGTAGCTTCGCGTCCTGCTCTCGACGCTCTCCTTGCGAATCCTGCCGACGAAGCCCTGCTCGACGCGGCAGAGCTCGAAGCAGAGGCCAACGGCGGAGAGGCCGAAGTGGCTACATTACGGACAAAGCACGCAGCCGCTCTCAAAGCTTCCGAGAAGAAGGCACGCAAGGAGAAGACCGCCGCGCCAAAGAAGAAGGCTGCAGACGAAGACGCCGAAGCACGAACGATGGCGCGCGCTCTGCTCTCGAACCGGAAACGCAAGCTGTACGACAAGATGAGCTACACCCACGGTCAGAAAGCAGACGAGAAGGACAGACTGGAGCAGCGCAAGCGCGAGGTGGACGCTGCGGGTCGCAAGGCGGACAAGGAGAAGCAAAAGGCTGCTGTGGCCAAGACGGCGGCGGCGGTAGAGAATGCTTTGTCAGAATTGCAGCAGCAGCAGCAGCCGTCAGGGAAGAAGGATGCAGCGGGCAAGGGCAAGCGCAAGGAGCGCGACGGGGAGGATCAGGAGGGTGGGAAGGCGTCGGCGGTACCGCCCCAGTCGAAGAAGAAGAGCAACAACACCAGCAGCAGCAGCAGCAGCAAGGTAACGCCTCCTGCATCTGTCAAGACGAAGCAGCAGCAGCAGACGCCGAGCAAGGTGTCTTCCTCGGCAGCTGCTGCGCCCAAGGTGATCAAGCAGCCGAAGAAGCAAGGGAGCGGGAAGGCCCGGCAGTAGCTTTCCCCTCTTCTACCTTAGTTCTCCTGTTCATTCTTTTCTCTTGGGTGCAATCTATTCCTTTTTGTTCTCCTGCTGAGGCTCAGCATGGATGTTCTTCTAGTCTAGACTCCTTTTTGGCTGCTCCTCTGTGTGTCCCGCCGCACAATGTGACAGACGTGATATGATCTCGTCAGCACTTTGATGATCCTGGTTGCCCTCAGCTTCACCCTGAACATTGATTGCTTTGAGGTGAGGGAGGGAGGCAAAGTGTGCGGAGGAGACTTTTTTGGGTCTTTTCCCTTGCTGATGTGGCAATTTGCGTTGGCGGGAGTCTAGCTGTTGGTGCACGAGTTATGCAAGGAGGTGAGGCATGGACAATTTTTCTTTTTGTTTGGATCCATGTGCGGAGCAGGTGCCGTTGTGGACCCTTGTTGCTCCTGCGATGTCCCTGGGCTGCTTCCAGCCTCCTGCTCTCTCTGCACGCACCCCACTCTGCCTCGCCGGACAAGTGTGACTGCGTCCCCCCCCCAAGCTTTGGCCCTTCGATCCAACCTCCTGAGGAGAGGAGGTTTAGCCGCCGGTTCCCACGCCGTCAACACAAAGGGTAAATCCGAATCACAAACTCCCCCTGAACTCCCCTTTTGAGGATCTTTTCTGAGAAAGACTCAAACCCCTCCTCCTGGTAGTTGTCAAAAGCAAGGTCTGGCTGGCTCGCGCGCTTGAATGGGGCTCCATATCGGGCGCAGATCACTTGCATGCTCACTCCTTGAGTCGCATCGGGTAGTTGGCCTTTGCTCGGTAGCTCGACTCGACTTTTGTAGAGCGCCATTTAGCTCGCGTGGCGGGACAAAAAAAAGCCGTTGGGGTGGAGATGTTGAATAACACAAGTGATTGATCTGAGCTTAGCAGCAGCACTTACTCACTTCACAAGGACGCCCACAGCCGGTAGCTGATATCAGATCCCTGTCATCGGGACAGAGTATCTGGCACCGTTACCCACCTTTTCGTTGCTAGCTCTTTCTTTCTCAGCACCGGCCGCCCTTTACAAACAACAAATCAGAGTACACACACACACACACGGGCCCCTTCGCTATGCTGACACTCACATCAGAGCTACTGCAGGAACAGTAGGCATGCCGCTGACTTTCGGATCTTGGGAGTCCCCCTTTGGCGCCGCTTGCTCTTTCTTTCCTTCTGGACCATCTCTGATCAGAACCCGAATCTTCGTAATAATGCCTTCGTGGGCATCGACTTGAAATTCAAGAATTAAGCAATTCAACCGCTGGGCTGGCAGGTCCTTGCTCGCCATCGGAGCCCATACGCGCTGCTCTCGCTCAAACCCTTTGGCCCGAC
>LAXH01000084.1:10715-21942 GCA_001006505.1 Tilletia horrida | reverse complement strand
CCCCCCCCCCCCTTCCCCCCCCTTTGGGTGTTGTTGTTCTTGAGCGCTGCTGTGATCTGCCAGGGGCGCTAATTGCAGGCACATTCTTCGCGACGCCCACACTGCTCTCCTCTGCTCAGCACACGACCGAAAGAGGTCGAATCGCCCATCTTTGGGAGACGGATCGAACAGCGTTTGCGCGTACATACGCTCCGGGGCGTCGTCTTGTCTGACGCCGATCACCCTCTGCTGAAAACAAAGGTCAGTTTGTTGATGCACGAAGGCGGGAGAGCTCGTCCAATACCGTTCCGCTCACATCTTGTTCTTTCCAAAACCTTCAACACATTCGCACACAGGCCCTGTTGTCAGGGGCAAACTGTCAACAAGCAGATTCTCAGAGCAGAGCTGTCATTCCTTTGCGCGCCAGCTGTATTCGGGACACCTTTTCAACTTCCAGCAGCTCCTTCGCTTCATTCTTCCTTGGCGCTTCCTCTCTTACGAGCTTCCTCCAGCTAGAAGGCGGCTGTCGCGATTCGACCTGTGCGGAAAGGCGCGCGTTCTCTGCTCGTTTCTCTTGTCCTCTCGGAACGCCGCTGGGAGGACTCTTCTGCTTTCGTTTCCATCACGGTCCTTTACTCAAGTCCCATCGTCATCTGCCAATCATCATTCGTTTCGCACACAAACCCTCGAGAGCGAGCTAGACACCAGCGAGCAGCTCGTACATTCCTGCTTGACCTTCACACTCTTTTCCGTCGGCTGTACCAGTCCTCCACAGCTTCGGAGAACATCCAGCATCGCTCTAGGATTCAAGTTCCCATCAGCAGCTGACCGTCCCCCCTTCTTCAACGTCTCAGGGTGAGTCCTCATGTGGACCTTGATTCAACCGACCAGAGGCCTGACCAAATTTTGTCTGCGACTCTTCTTTTCGTCTACAAAAGGGCTCTCTGCATGCATCTGCGCATCGTCCAGACACCACCATAGTCCTGCCCAGTGTCGCAGACCACCATCGCGACGCACAGATTTGCAAAACACGGATCGATCGTGACAGAACATACCCAGTGGGCGCTCGCCCCGCCTTTCCGACCTAACCCCTCCCTTTGGGTTCGCACACAAATCGCTATCTCACGATCGACATGCAGACGGGATACTTGAACCCGCAGATGAATGCCCACCATGACTATCTGGCACTCATGAGAAGCGTCCCGACATTTTCAAGCGCTCGCATGGCTTCGTACGACCCAAGCGAAACCGGCTCTGATCTCACAGCAGATCTAGCCAAGCGCACGAACAACCTAGCTCAGCCCCAAACACAGGGCCTCTACGCACATCAACAGCTCCAACATGCATCCTTCGGTCTGCAGAACAAGGAAAACACACAGCCGGATGTTGATCGGCGAGCATCGATGCAAAATCAGATGAAAGGAGCTCTTCAACCGCAGAACAATTCGCACTTCACTGCTTCCGCCGGCCACGAAAACCAGATGCTACGAGCTGCGAGACCTCAACAAGTGTCGCTGCGCCAACACGTCTTGACTCCGAACATGTCATCAAATGGCTTTTGGCATGCTCCATCCACTTTTGGCGTCGACTTGACGAACGGCCCTCACGCCAGTAACATCATGTCGGCGAGATCGTCGAGCCTTCCGGCCCTCTACGGCCAGCACTACCATACCAATGGCACTTTCCACTCGCCAGCGGTGTCGATCGACAGTATGGCGAGCTTTCCTGGTCCGCCTAGTACTGTGGCGGAACCTGGCCACCAGTCTTCACCCTCATTGTCGATATACCCTTCTGAAGGCAATGCAGCCCTCACGGGCCATGTCATGGCGGGTCAAAACCAAGGTCTGCCACCATCAAATCCAGATGCTTCATTCGACACCTCTTTCCAGAGCTCGGCATCGAGTGGTGCGGACGCCTCCATGATGTCTGCCTCATCCGCCAACACGACATTGTGCGAGCCCGACGCATACCCCAGATACAAGTCGGACGCTGCCTTTGGAGTGCCGGCGCCGCCAACTCATGAACATCCGGTGCATTCCGGTCATTTCCCTGGACCCTTTCCGGTGTACGAGCGCAGAGATCAGGCTTCTCATCCAGAGCACTTTGCGCCGTATGGCGGGCCCTTCTTTGCTCATGGTGTGGACGGGCGTCAGTTCAACATGGAACCGATGGACACATACATGGGCCAGCCCGTATACGAGCATGCGCCCGTCTACTTTGGATCTGGCATGTACGACCATCGGCAACCCCCGGGTGAATCCAAGGTTTCGAACCGGCGGCCTACCTTGCTGGCCAGCGAGAGTTCAAACTACTCGATCGACGCATTATTAGCCATCACGCGCGCGTCCGAAGCTGATCCCACCGTCTTTCCCTGTCCCTTTTGCGAAAAATCGTACGAGGGCAAGCACGCGCGATCCATCTGGAGAAGACATCTGCAAGATAAGCACGCGATCCCACTGTCAGCTCAGCCTCGCCGTACCCGATGGGACAGCGATGTCAATCGGCCCAAGAATGCGGAAGAGCGGCGACAGAGGATGCTGGAGAGTAAGCGCCGTTGGGCACAGAAGCGGCGTCGACAGAAGCACCTCGAGGCGGAAGCTAGGGCGGCTATCGCAGCGGCTGCCGCTGCAGTCGAGGAGGCTGAGAAGAGTCACATGGATTCTGCTGTTATTCAGCAGATGCGGGCGTGGCATGAAGAAACCAAAGCTCAGATGGAGAAGCTGACGACGACGGGCGCGCTCGACCAGCCTCTGACAGGCTCGTCCACATCTCCATTGGTGCCTGGCGATGATACCCTCCAGGAAGGTGCTGAGGACGGCGATGACAGCGATTGCGGCGATCATGATTCGGACAACGATTCGGAGGAGGAGGTGCCGATCAGTTCGTCTCAGCTCAACACGGGGTACAAGACTGGCGGCGACACTGCTCCCAAAGGACTCACTCCTGGTCGACCCACGATTGCTGAAAAGGGCGCGATCTCACCTGATTCACCTTTCACGCTGCCAGAATGGCTCAATCACCAACCTGCATCGCTACGCGCTGCAGCGATGGCTGCTCTACAGGCTCAACGAGCACAAGCTCGCTCCGATAGGAGACACACCGAAGGAGCCGAAGGAAGCAGGAGCGCTTCCAAGAGGAGCAGTGCCTCCGGACCCTCCCCTGCCAAAGCTCAAGACATGTCTCGAACGGTGTCGCTTCCCGGTCAAGGTGACAATGGTAGCCGCTCAGCACAGAAGAAGAGAACAAACTCTCACCCATCGCCAATCAAAGGTCCCACCTCAGCATGGGATCCTTTCGTAGTCCCGCCCGTTCCAATCCGACTGGGTGCCACGCCGTCTGAAGCAAGCACTGAGCCAGAGGTCGCAGGCCCGCAGAAGAACCATCATCGGGCCCTAACGGGATCAGTGAGTGGACGTCCTGCGTGTATGACCACCAAGTTGCCCATACCAACCCTTACGTCTTGGGTGCATTCACAGGCCGGTGGTCACACTTCGTTTGTGCCTAGCGAGCAGAGCTCGGAGACGTTCCATCATGTCGGCGCAGTTGATCACAGCCCGACGCCGGCAGGCAAAAGAGCCGCTGCGGCTAGGAGATCACTGGGTCATGCGCCTGTGCCGCCTAACTTTGGCTGTCATATGGGAAGTACTGCTAACAATGAGGTCCGCGCTCTCAACGTCGAGACGAAATCTTCATTCGTGCTCGGACTGATGGGCAACAGTGCATCTACGGAGGAAAGGGGTCCGTCGGGCTCGTCTTCTCCGTCATCATCTGGCTTCCTCAACTGCGCCAGTCGAACATCACCCAACGGAAAGAGCGCAAGACAGCTTGTCCCCGAGAATCCATTCTCTCTGGACCGGCATAAGATCTCACCAATCCGATCCCGGTCCAACACGGTTACCAATGCGCACAAGGGCTTCCAGTCAATCGGGCTGTCTCACGACCGACTCACTTTGGACTCATCGGCGTTCCCCATGGGCAGACACCTTCCAGCACTTCCGGGTCTCAACGAGAGAGGAGCGGGTGATGACCCCATGATGATGCCCGCGTCAGGCCCACGTCGATCGTCCGAGGCAGAAGATCTCAGTCTCGCTCTTGACACTCCAATGCGACTCTTTGCTGGTGCGTTCGCAAAGACGGAAGGCCTCCCATCACTGGACGCCACTCCAAGGAGCCTGAGCGGTCGACGCCGAGAGCCGAGCGCCAGCTCGGCTGCGATTCTGGGAGCTGGTAGTACCTCAGTCGGCTCAGGATCGAGCGTCCTCGCCACTGGCAAGACGAGCTCTCATCCTTCTGCACCGCTAGCTACGCCGGACAGATTCACCCGACCCAGAGGCTTGTCCAGCGCGATGCGCCGATTCGCCAGCACGCCCAGCGCTGGTCTCAAATTTGGCTCCATCGAGTCACCTCAATCTGCTTTGCTGTCAATCGGCGCAGGTACCGGCCTTAGCCAGGCTACCACATCTGCTTCCACCCTCCTCGGCAGCGTTCCATCGAGCACAATGAAGACGTGGGGCTCCCTGTCTTCTGCGATGCTTGAATGGCCAAACGCAGGCGGCGTCGAGCTCTCGCCTATCCGTGCTCGCCTCTCTCTACCCGATCGTCGAGAAGGAAGCACGAGCGCAGGAAGTTGGCCCGGAAGTACATCGCTGATGGGCCGAGACAGCAAACCGACGTCTCCCAACTCGTACTTTGCTCTACGCTCCGGATCCGATTCAGGTACTGGATCACCCACGCTGAGGCCCACCACGTCCTCGAGCTTGTCGACTTCTGGTCTTTCGGCGCTGGGGACGGCGCTCACGAGACCGCGCGGGCTCAGCAGAGCCTCTCGCGAGAATCGACCGGCGGCTGCGCGAACTGAAGGCTCAGATCGAGCAGGCTTGAAGCGCGCTTGGGATACTGATCATCATTCCTCAACTCTCGACCACAACAAGCTCGACGGAAAGCGAGCCAGACCTGCATGATTGCCCTGCCTGCTCGACACAGTTTCCAGCTGCTTCTCGTCTCTGCGCCTGAATCTTCCTTGGCCAACCACATCTGTCACGGACTCTCTCTCTCTCTCTTATACCGGAAAACGCCCCTTTAGATTCTCGCGCTTCACGGACACTACAACATACTTTGCTTCCAACTGCTCTCCCCATCCAGGCATTTTTCACTTTTTCATCTTCACACCCCGACAAAGATTCGTACGCCTTTCCTTCGCATCTTGTCCCCATTCTGAATCCCCCCAAGTGCACCTTGTCCTCGTTCTGCTCCGTTTCGACCTTCTACTTCTCAATCCTTTTTTTTTTTGGCATAGTCATCGTCACCCCAGTAGCCAGCAGCATCTTGTTCGCAAATACACACAGACATGTTTCACTTCCATCTCTTGTGGGATTCACTACATCCTCCAGCGCTAGATGCACGAAAATCTGCTGTGGGATGAGTAAAAGAGAGAGAGAAGCGGGCAAGAGGGAGGGGGAAATAGAAGGAACAGCAAGAGGAGACGAAAGGGACCCAGAACGGAAGTTCAGATGGAAGGAACAAAAAAGAGAAAATCCAGATTGTTATGCTTGTTGTGGGGGCGCGGATTGAAGAGGAGAATGGGAGGGAGCTCGTGAGGAATCGGCAGGTTGCTGGCCCATATCTTCGACCAGGGTGGATTAAGGTAGCCAGACGAGAAGAAATGAGATTCGTGAAGTATAGTCCTTGAACACGGCAAAGGAGGACTGGGATTGCAGCTGTTTCCGGGCCAGGAGAGTTCGTCGTGCTATGTTCTGGTCATGAGCGTTGAGGCAATTGACGGTTCATTTGAGGGTTGGTTGACAACGTAGGTTCGCGTTTGGTATATCGCATGATCAGACTCTTGTGGAGATATGTCGACGCCCAAAAAAAAAAGGAAGAAAGTCCACGGGGGCCGATGCTCATGAGGTTTCCATCGGTTTTGTGCTGTCGTCGCTCTTGATCGAATCTCCATCGTCTCCAACGTCCATTTTGCTCATCTGGAACGCAAACCCAACACCACCGCCCGCCAGACCAGCCGATCCGCGCCGGCCTCCAAAGCTGCCAGCCGCGGACCCATCATAGGTGCCGCTGTAGCTGAAGCCGCGGAACTTGTCCTGCACCGATCTTGTCAGTGGTTCTTCCTCGTCGCCACTTCGTTCCCGTCTTCGCTGGATCGCCACAGCTCCCGTAGGCCCGCTTCCGCTCGGAGTCCGCTTGACGCCCGCTCCATCAACTAGTGCCTCATCCTCGGCACCTTCGACTCCGTCAAAGTCGGGCATGATCGCCACTTCTGAAAGGTTCATCTCTGTGAACTCGGGGTCAAAGTTGGCCGTGCTCTCGTCCGACTCGACCAAGGGTTTGAAAGGTGGGGTGATGCGCTTGGCAGCGAGTGCCTCCCAATCGATATCTTTGAAGAATGCATGCTCCTTCAAGTCCTGAGCGTCCCGTTGAGCACCTAATCTGTGCTTGGGGTTACGGTTGAGCAACTAGGGGCGAGAAATGCGCGTCAGCCTCAATACATGCGCAAGCTTCGAACGGGTGCAGATATATGCTCACTCCTTTGACGAATTGCTTGCCATCGTCACCAATGGCGCCCCGTGGAAACTTGATCTTGCCGAAACAGATGTTGCGGTACATCTGCTGTGTGTCCTCTGCGTAGAACGGTGACCATCCGCAGCACATTTCGAACAAGAGACTGTACAACAAGAGGATGGGTCGTCAGTATCCAGAAACCACCCCTTGCGCACGCCGCAAAAGGAAGCGCATACACTCACACTCCCAGAGACCAAAAGTCTACCAGTTTGGAGTATCCGCTCTCGTCGAGCAGGACCTCCGGCGCCAGATATTCCGTCGTTCCACAAAATGTGTTTGTCAACTGCCCTTGCCCGAGATCCGGTTTGCTCAATCCGAAATCACAGAGCGCGACATGTCCCGTCGCGTCCAACACAATGTTCTCCGGCTTCAAGTCCCGGTAGACAATGTCGTACTTGTGCAAATGCTCCAATGCCAATATGAGCTCGGCAACGTAGAACTTGGCCCGGTCCTCCAGGAAGCGGCCCTCTCGCTGGAGGTGCCAGAAGAGCTCTCCGCCCGCCTTGTAGTCGGTGATGAAGAAGAGCTCCTTCTCGGATTGGAAACTAAACTTGAGGCCGACCAAGAAGGGGCAGTCGAGCGATTTCTCGAGAATCTTGCGTTCGCCCATCGTATGAGTTACTTCCTGCTTGATCGCAATCTCGCGCTTGGAGAGCACCTTCATCGCGTAGATTCGCCTCGTGTCCTTCTTGCGTACCTGGAAGACGCGTCCAAAGGTGCCTCGGCCGATGAGTTTGAGGTATTCAAAGTCGCTAGGCAACATTTTCCGCGCGGGAGTGCGTTCGTACGAGATCTGAATGCGGATCTCACCCGCTGGAACGGGGACCAGCTGCGATTCTTCCCCATCTTGGCCCTGGATGATCTGATCCATGGTGAGGGGGTACCACTCGTCTGTGGACATCTGGTTGAGCAATCGCGATCGGAGAACGCGAGATCCCAAGAAGCCTTGTTCGCTCTCTCCGTCCGCATTGCGGTCGTAGACGCTGATGAAGATGGGGCATTTTTCTTGTGTGACATCGAAAGTGACTTCGTGCTTCCACACAGGGTTGGACACTCTGGCCAGAGCTGCCGCATCGTGCTGAGGTACTGTCCCATTTGCTTGGAAAGTGCCAGCAGCAGCGGCTCCGCCGCCCGGACCGGCTCCAGCCCCAGGCGGGAACCCGCCCGAGCTGGACGGGTCACTGTTCGGATCTAATGGAGCAGTGTTGTGAGGGATCGTCTTGCTGCGCGCTCGAGGTTCTGCGGGAAGTGGGACAGCATCGCCCTTGGCGTCTGTCGAGTCTTCGTCGGTGGGTTCTCTACTGACAAACTCGTTCTTGTCGAAGGACACGACTGCATATGGGCTGGCTGTGGGTGTGGTGATGCGAAGGTTGCGGGCGGCGATGAGCTTGACGGTGAGGTGCCCACGGATAGCGTGGGTGTTACGATGGGCTGCACTGGGGCTCTTTGCCGGAGGGAGCTTCATTGAAAAGTCGGGGTCTGGTTCAAAAGGAGTGGAGTTGATGAGCACGGTGTATGCGCCTATGGACGGTGCACGTCGACGATGTATGCTTACCTGTGAGTGATAGAGATGTTGTTGGTGCTCCGACGTGAGCCAGAGGTCCCCCGGGAGTGAGGAGCCCGGATGGAGTGTGCGTGCCACTGTTGAAGGCGTTGGTGCTGTTGGCACTGTCGCCTCGGGAGTGAGTTCGAGCTGGGCTGGCGTTGGGTGGTGCGGTCAGAGTTTCAAAAGGGTTGGGCTCGTCAGATGGTGCCGTGTTCGTCGATGGCCGCGGGGTCAGCTGTGAGAGTCCAGGTGTGGCAGGCAGTCGGACGGTAGAGGAGGAGGATGCAGATGAAGAAGAGGAGGAAGAGGATGAGGAAGACAAGGACGAGAGGGATGTCCAAGAGAGTGCGGAAGGGATCATGCCGAGGGAGATGAATTTGGGTGGGCCAGGTGGTGGTGGTGGGCGTGTAGTAGACCACATGGTGGCGGAGGCAGGAGGCAGACAAAGCCGTAGCGAGTCGCAATTCGATGCCGAGATCGACGTCAGGACAAAGTTCAAGGCGGAAATTGAGCCAGCACAAAGGGGGTGGGAGATACAAGCGTGCGAGCGAGCAGGAGCGGAAGGGGGATTGTCAAAGAGGGACACGGATTGGGCGACAACAGGAGAAGAGGGAGAAAAAGGAGCAGGGGGAAAGAAGCAGATGGTTAAACGGTCAGCTTCAAACCTGGTCATGAGACGGCTTGCCTTCAATTGGGGGGAATAGAGAGAGTATGATCCGTCCCGCTTCCTTCATACCATTGGGCCGCTTCATTTTTCGATGCCCGCCGCATCTCAGCTGTGGCCCGCAGAGAGACGGCAGAGATTGGCCCCCCGGTGACCGTGTTGGTGGAACCCCTCTCGAATCTGCTTCTGACTCCCGCAGCCCATCGATGAGACATCGGTATCTCATGGCGCTCATCTCATTCAAACCTCCAAGATTGTGTGTGGGGGAAGGGGGAAAGCCTTGACTCACCTGGTCAGCAGGCCCTTGCGCCGCTGGTGGCCAGATGCCTTTGAGCATGCTCGATGTCATTTGGTTGCTGTTTGTGTGCAGTTCAGGACGAGTTTTTGTGTTGTATGACTGTCCACAGGGAACCAAGGGGCGAACCAACTCGCTCAAGATTGACCAGGTCGGCGCCGCTTCACTGATGGCTTTGCACGCAGGAGAAGATGTGGCTGAACAATGTGCTGGGAGAATGATACACTTGTCTGGCGGATGAACTTGCGTGCGTGTGAATGTATCAGTCCAAGGAGGTGTGGGATGCTGCTGCCACCCTTTGTGTGATCGGGAGCGAGTGAGTGCGGGGCGCGGTGCGGTGCGGTGCGGTGCGGCGACAAGAAGCGTGGCGGGCCCAAGGGCTGGAGGGAGCAGCTGAGAGTGGGTGCCGACCTGGCAACGGAGGAGAGTGATACAACACGCTGTCAACACCACAAATGCAAGACTTGGCTCAGTGAGTGATGGTGATCCACCTCATGCGCCAGATCTGAACGGGGAGCCGACGACGCGCAACTCACAGTCTCGGGATCCTCCCTTCGAATCACAACGCAAATACTGTCGAGAGTTGGAGAAGAGTCTTGGCCGTTGCTATCGAGGATGATGTTGCTCACAGATGAATGAATGAATGTATGCGGGTTAATGAGAGTCCTATGTATGCATGGGAGGGACGACGACGACGCGGCTGGGGACAGGTACGAGTCCTGAGTGAGGCACATCGTCATTGGGGATCACAGTGGACAAAAGGTGGCACACACTCACAAACACCAAAGCAAAAAACGAGCTCTAATTGTGATCAGGCACTCTTCTTAAAGTCCGAAACGCCCGCTTCTCGCCTATGGAAAATGCTGCCGCTGCTCCTTCGTTTCCCAGCAGGGCGGTTCGCTCAGTCAGGGAGGGAGAGGGAGGTGGTGCCAGCAGCAGCAAAGAAAGAAAGTCGTGCTATTCTGGATGTATGCTCACTGCACATCCACGAACCGAGCCCAAGCCTCCAATCTGGTCAGCATCAAGCACGGCCAAGACGTCGTCAGCCAGCAGGCAATCAGTCGCTCTTCTTTCCAAGGCCGAGACATGCACAGCTTATGTAGCATCCATTCAAGTTTGACAGGTCTCACTACTTCCCGACACCTGCTCAGCTTGATAGGCTTTCGTCGTCTGCAGTCTCTGTTTAACTTTGCCTGTCTGATCTTCCCCCCCGAGGAGTCAAGGCGCACACAGGCTGAGCCCAAATCGAGACGATCACAGGTGTGTATGATTTCAGGAAACACGCCGGCCGCCCTGATGTACAGATATGGTGGAGGATACAGCTTAGGCACGCGCGTATGTTATCTGCAGACACACACACACACACACACAGAAATAGAAAAGGCACAGTCAGCACCACCTCCAGTCGCGTCAACAGCGAGAATCAGCGTCCCACCCACCTTGAGCTTGGTGCCATCTGGGAAGGCATGTCCATTCAGCCTTTCTCTCGCAGCCGCACTCGATGGAATATCTGTAAACTCCACGAATGCAATGTCCGACTTGCCAGGAATCGTCCGGACCTCGACCAGATTCGAGAATCTGCAACACACCCAGCCAGGGAAAACATTGGATCAGTAAACCTGAACACGAACCCGCCTCATTGGGCCACTGAACCCCCATGCAAAAAAAGGGGGCAAACTCACGCTGAAAACATGGTGTCGAGATCGTCCTTCGTGACCTTGGCTGCGATGTTCTGCAGGAACAAAATCTTGTTGGGCGGAACATACTCGTCTGGTAGTTGCACATTCTGTCGTCTCTGAGCCGCAGCCGTCGCCGCCGCTTGTCCGTCCGTCTCGCCCGCAGCAGCTGTGCAAGGTGCAAAAAAAAGGGATGAGAGGATCAGTTCCCCCCAGAACACAACTTCCGCACAGCCAGTCTCAGAGACAGAAAAACACACCTCTTCCATCCGCCAGCTTGCGCTCCAATCGCTTCTTCCTCCACTCCGACCGCGTCTCCTTCTTCTTCTCTAATCTTTGCTTCTTGTGCTCTTCCAGCGAGACCACGCCCGCCTCTGCCTCCGTCTCCGCCTCCGCCTCTTCTCTATCTTCCCGCTTCGTCTTGACTGCCTTGGCCGCGACTACGGAGTCAGAGAGTGTCTTCGCAAACGCCAATTGCTGTGGAAAGGCAAGGC